>PVJS01011538.1:0-45581 GCA_004027185.1 Glis glis | reverse complement strand
CTTTTTTTTTTTTTTTTTTTTTTTTTGCGGTACCGGAGATCGAACCCAGGGGCATTCTACCTCTGAGCTACACCTCAGCCCTATTTTTTATTCTTTATTTTGAAACAGGGTCTCACTAAGTTGCGGAGGGCCTCACTAAGTAACTGAGGCTGGCCACGAACCCAGATCCGGATCTTCCAGTTTCAGCCTCCCAAGTACTGGAATTACAAGTGTGCACCACCATGCCCAGCTTCCAGCAAGAACTTATTTAAAAAAATAAAAATAAAATAGGGCTGGGGGTGTAGCTTGGAGGTAGAATGCCTCTGGGTTTAATTGCCAGTGCCACAATGAAAGAAAGAAAGAAAGAAAGAGAGAAAGAGAGAAAGAGAGAGAGAGAGAGAAAAGAAATCTCATTACTGTCCCATCCCATCGTCAATTTCCAGAGGCCGAGGATCATGGACCACGTGTCTTGGGCTCCTCCTCCCTCCATCATGCAGTATATTCAATAATTGCTTAAGTACTACTCAGATGGATGGATGGATGGATGGATGGATGGACTTCAGATGCAGGGCAACTGGCTTTGTGTAAAATGTTCTGCTTCCTTAAAGTCCTAGAGTTATTTATGAAGGTAGATATTCTCTGTTGAAAGTTAGCATTCGTCATCATTAGTTCTAATTAATAGAGAAAAGCTGCATCAATTTGGGCCATGGGAATAAAACACTGTATTTTCACCATTAGTGAAAATCATGGACACAATGAGATTCTGAGATGACTCATCTAACTCAGCTGGGCAGTGCTTCGGAAGATGAATTGAAAGATGTAATCTCTGGAAGAGATTACTTATTCTGAGGAGTAATCTCATAAGCATGAGAACCGGGAATCCAATAGAAGATTCTAGACAATCATCACTGTTATGTCCTACTGATGTGTGGGTTAAAAGCATCATCTTTTCACAACAAAGAATGAAAATTACTTCTAATTACTATGGTGTCATCAAAGAAGATATGTCCCCCAATTACTCTCATGAGAAAATATATTACCAATAATTGAGAAAAAAAAGGAAGGGCTCTTTTTAGCAAAAGATGAACTGGACACCCATAAATTCCTCATTGCAAAGTCCCTTAAAAAACTGAAGTAATTATATGGAATACTTTTTTAATGCACAATGGAGCCCAAAGGAGGCAGGGGCCAAAAATGAAGAGGAAACTGAAAGCCAAGACTGAACAGTTGAAGCTGAAGCTATAGCTAATTAGGAGATGTTTGCCTCTTGGTTACAAAAAGGTGTGGGTTTCAAAGGTTTTGTGTGGGACAGCATTGAAGGCCTTCGGCCCATGGAGATGGGAAGTGGAGTCAAGGCCTGCCACATAAAGAAAAAATCCAGTAAGGCATAGGCTATGAAAGGGCGGGCTAGCATATCTCCCCGTTAGCAATGGAAGACATCAGGGGAATTTGTGGGAAAGTCTTCACTGGTATCTCAGAACCACAGACCTACCCTCACTGGCATGGCCCGAGATAGCTTAAGCTGAGAAACTAGCTAAGTGGTCCAAAAACTGACGCAATCAAACATAAATTTCCTCCATGAGGGACATGTGAAGAGTCCACTTCATTAACATGAGTTCACTTTTACAAAACACATAACACAAACGAGAGTCAGCGGGAAAAAAATAACAACAGACGTGTGCCATTGGGTGCAAAGTTATAAAATAAGTTATGCTTGAAATGTGTAGAGAGGTAAAAGAGGGGATTGAAAATACAAGCAACAGACTTTTGCTTCTGGCCAAGATAGAGCAGTCCCTTCCTCTCTAGTCTACCTTCTGACGACTATAGTCCCTGGATATAAAAATAAATAAACAGAGGGAGACCCTGAGGGTGGGAAGAGGAAGAGGACTGGCTGGGGACCTTGGCACTTACGGAATGACTTAGCAGTGAGTGCCCTGGGCTTTCTGTTTCTCTCCATCCATCCTGATGGAGTGCTGGAGAAGCTTGCAGCTTAGCAATGCACAGAAAAAAAATAGCCCCAGAAAAACTTGCTCTCCCTGGCCATAGGACTGGGAGCAAAGGAGGTAGATCAGACAGAAAACCTTTCTGATGATACTTTATCTAATCAGCCAAACATCAAGGAACCCTCTCCCTCTACCTCAGCGTGTCTGTGGGGCCAAGCCGGGGGCTGAGTCATGGTAGTAGGAAGGAACAAGAACAAGTAGGGAACCATATTAAAAATGCCCCCCCCCCAAAAAAGAAAAGTCAAATAAACTATGATGCACTCAAGCAGATACAGTGGTGCACGCCTGTAATCCCAGTATTTGGGAGGCTGAGATAGGAGGATTGCAGGTTCGAGGCCAGCTTCAGCAACTTAGCAAGATACTGTTTTAAAAAAAAAAGGACTAGGGAAATAGCTCAGAGGTAGAATGCCTCTGGGTTCAATCCCCAGTAAAACACATACACACACACATTATTATGTGCTCATACTGTAAAATTCTAAGTGGGATTAAGTAGGTTTTCAAAGTTCTCCACAATATATCAGGCCAAGAATAAAAAGGAGCCCATAAAACAATATGATATTCACCCACAGGACAATCACAGTTTTGTTGCTGTGTGTGTGTTCTACACACATACATGCACATACAAAAGAGTATGGGAGGACTTGTATCAGTTTCAGGGTGTAGTTCAGGACTATCCACTTTTGAAAAATACTATTGCGTATAATGAACATGTATTACTTTGCTAAATAGTCAAAACAATAAAATGTTTTCCCTCTTGGGGAAGAAAAACCACCACAAAAGAATACACAGAGCTGGGTGTGGTGGTGCACGCTTGTAATTCCAGTACTTGGGAGGCTGAGACCGGAGGATCGCAGGTTCGCAGCCAGCCTCACCAACTTGTGAGGACCTCTGAAACTTAGTGAGACTCTGTTTCAAAATAAAGAATAAAATAGGTCTGGGGGTGTAGCCCAGAGGTAGAATGCGTCTGGGTTCCAACTCCAGTTCTACACACACACACACACACACACACACACACACACACACAAAGAATACACAGACAACAAATGATAACTAACCAAACTATTTTCACCAGAACTATGGATACAAAGTAGATGATACTTATGCCACAGTAGTGAAAGTATGAATATTTTTTCTACTCAAGTTTATATAAAATGCTTATAATACTTTTATAATTTTTAAAGTTTGATTTCAAATGCATGGTTCACATGACAATACATACCCGGTTAAGAGGAAAAAGGGATGCCAAAATGGGCCAGGTTGCCAGCTATTTGTGTCTGATGGAATCAAGCAAACTGAGGCAAGCCAGGGCAGTCACTGTCAGACCCTCCCAGCTATGAGCAGTGTGCTGCCCCCTGCAGGGGCCTCCCAACTCCTGCCACACCCTGCTTCCTGGTTGTACCTGTAACACCTCTGGAAGATTGTGGGCTTGATACTATTGTGGGACAGTGATGTTTTGTATAGAAAGAAGCAATTTCAAGCAAAATGATTTGACCACTGGCAGACACAAAAAATGCTAAAAGCCTGTGAACAGGACTGAGAGTAATTGCAGAGGAAGATGTGTTCCTTAAGTTGGATGTGTTAGCATAAACTCCCGTCTTCCAAAGGCTTGTCAAGGAGCACTGGTCTTGGGAGTTGGTCCTTAAGGAGAGGGGTCAGATAAGTGTGGAAAGTCCTGCTTTATCATCTCATTTTTGGAGATTCGCATGCACAATGGCATCTTAAAGACACAGAGAAGTCCTGCCATTGGGGAGACCAGCTGAACTTTTCACTTGGTGCCTCTGGAACACATCAGACCCCCAGGGCCTGTATTTTGCACAATGCTTACTGACTTGGAGCAGGCCACATTTGCGGAGTGTTCATCTAATTCCAGGCGCAAGGCTACAAGGTTGGACCTCAGAGAGCACAGCTCTCCCTGAAGCCCAGAAAATCCTGTAGTTATGGAGGAAAGTACTGGAGTTATGTCTACTGATCTTTCCAATCACAGGCATACTATTCTACAGAAATATCTCACCAGAGAGGAGAAAATCCTTAAGGGAAGAAGTCAGTTTACATATGTGATAGAAAGGCAGCCAGGTTGGCGATATTCCCAGGGGAGTTTCAAATCTGGCTGAAGGAGTGAATAAGTAGAGTCACCAGGGGAGGGCACAGCGGGCCACTGCTGAGCTGGACCCCTTTTCCCTGTTCATGCCCCATGCCCCCAAACAAACCGAGACAGTTTCATTCCCAGTGCAAGAATCTCTTGGCTCCTATGCTGTTTTCTAAAAGTTAGAAGAAAGTTGCCTTTGTTTGTTTTTTTTTTAATCCAGAGTTTGGTCATAACAACTCTCTGATTTTTAGGAGTGTTCCTGAACTTTCTAGAAAAGCAAGGGGAAGCTGGGCGTGGTGGCGCACGCTTGTAATCCCAGTACTTGGGAGGCTGAGACAGGAGGATCCAGGTTCACGGCCAGCCTCAGCTACTTAGTGAGGCCATCTTTCAAAATAAAGAATAAAAAAATAGGGCTGGGGGTGTCGCTTGGAGGTAGAATGCCCCTGGGTTCAATCCCCAATACTGAAAAAAAAAAGCAAGGAAACAGACTTCGGCATGCAGCACACACACGGTCTTCACACCTTATTTGAACAAGCTACCATAGAGTTAAGGAGTCTAAAGATGGCATTTGCCTTAATGGCCCTGTTTAGTTCCTTGCTTCCCTCTGGACTCCTAGGACTGAATTTGTGAATACTCAACAATAGAGGTGGTCAATAGAGGTGGCTATTGCTTTAAGTGGTGATATTAAAGGTGCAACATATGTTATGCCTCTCAGATGAGCTGTTATTCCTTGCTTCTTTCTTGCCCTCTCTGTGATGCTATAGACTAGAAAAGTGCTCTTCAGAAGAGAAGTGCTGGGCAAACAAAGGCCATATCCCCTCTTACTGCAGAGAAGGGAGAAAATGCCTGCCCCTTTGGGACAGAATGGGTGTGCCTAGGGAATTATAAGTGATCAAGCATCAAATATAGCCTAATGCCCTGAAAGATGCTATAGATAGGAACTGTCACTAACCCTGAAGAATTTCTTTCGGGGTTGTAGGACTGAGTCTCTATATACTTTGATATGCTTTGGTTATCTCCCCACCCCCAAGACAGCCTGCTTGAATCAGATAAGTCTTTTCTCTCATCTAAAACCCTGAAGTGAAGAAAAAGTCCATATATATATATATATATATATATATATATATATATATATATTTGGTACTGGGGATTGAACTCAGGGACATTTTATCTCTGAGCTAGACCCCCAGCCCATTTTGTTTTTGTTGTTGTTGTTTTACACAGGATCTTGCTAAGTTGCTCAGGGTCTTGCTAAATTGTTGAGGCTGGCCTTGAACCTGTGATTCTCCTGTCTCAGCCTCCCAAGTACTGGGATTACAGGCATGCACCACTATGCTCAGCTTCCATCCCAATATTCTTGTTGAAGATATCCTTTCTTGCTGAGCATGGTGGTGCATGCCTGTAATCCCAGTACTTGGGAGGCTGAGACAGGAGAATCACAGTTTTGAAGCCAGGCGCAGCAACTTAGGGAGCCCTCAGCAACTTAGCAAGACCCTGTTTCAAAATAAAAAATAAAAAGGGCTGGGGCATAGCTCGGAGGTAGAATGCCCCTGGTTTCAATCCCCAGTGCAAAAAAAAACCCAACAACTTTTCTTCATAGAATCTTTCTTCAGAGAAGGACTTTGGCAATATGTCACAAGGGACTTAAAAAACATCTAAACCCTTCAATACAATAATCTAACTTCCAGACATTTGTACTCAGAAAATAATCAGAACTTTATTCAAATGTTTTTATGCAAAGAAGTTAATTTCATTGTTATTTATAATAAAGTTTGGGAATGTCATGTATGTTCAACAGGAAAGGAATGATGAACTAAATTATTGTATATTCACATGTTGGAATTTTGGGCAGCCATTACAAAATCCAATTTTCAAGGATTATTTAATGACATTGGAAATGATCTTGCTAAAACGTTAAGTAATGAAAGCAGGACACTGGAGGACTGCAAAATGGCACAACCTCTATAGAGAGGTTGGCAGCCTCTACCATAATTCCATGCACATTAACCTTTGACCCAGCAGTTCTACTTCCAGGAACCTACCCCAAAGATACACTGGCAAATACACAAAGTTATATGCACACTTACTCATTGCAGAATTATTATTATTTTTTCTGGTACTGGGGATTGAACCCAGGGGCATTCTACCTCCAAATTACACCCCCAGCACTATTTTATTTTGAAACAGGGTCTTGCTAGGTTGATGAGTCTCACTACTTGCTGAGGCTGGCCTTGAACCTGTGATCCTCCTGTCTCAGCCTCCCAAATACTGGGATTACAGGTGTGCACCACCATGCCCAGCCAGAATTATTTTTAATAGCAAAAAAACAGGTATAACCCAGATGCCCATCATTAGGTGACGGATGGGATAAACTACCACATACACAAAACGGAGCACTATGCAGCTATAAAGGGAGTAAAGAAGAACTTTTGTACTTATCTTTGAAAAGATATTCAACATATTTTGACATTTTATTAAGAGATAATAATCAAGACACAGAACAATTTATGTAATATGCCACCTTTTTCATAAGAAAAACAAGTTCAGTTATTTTATGGGATGTGTGTATGTGCACGCACATGTGGTACTGTGGGCTTGAACCCAGGAGCATTTTACCTCTGAGCTACACCCCACCCAATTTTATTCTTTATTTTGAAACAGGGTCTCACTAAGTTTCCGAGACTAGTCTCAAACCTGCGATCCTCCTGTCTCAGCCTTCCAAGTACTGGTATTACAGGCATGTGCCACCATGCCCGGCTTAAATATAATTTCTCATTAAGGGAAACCACGATTCCATGAATAAATGGCTGGAGCAGAATATACAAACTGAACCTGGATCATCTTGTGTAAATAACAAGGAAGGAAGCTTGGCCTTGGTCACACCTTATGGCAGGCACAACTAAGAAAGAGAATTCCCAAATTGGGGCTCTATTATTAAATTAGAAGGATATGATAAGTATTGGGAGGCAATTGTTAATTTCTGCCCCAGCATCATGGGGGCAAAGAAGTTGGTCTTCAGATCTGCACTCTGTGATCTGGGAGCCTCAGCCACATGCGGCTATTGGGCACTTGAAATGTGACCAGTCCAAACTGAGATGTATTCAAAATGCAAAATATACCCTAGGTTTCAAAGACTTAGCATGAAAAATAGAAAATAAAAGATGGCACTAATCTGTATATTGATTATATATTAGAAATGTATCTTGAATATATTGGGTTAAGTAAAATATGTTATTGTAATAAATTATAATTTGTTTCTTTTTACTTTTCTTTTGCTGTGGCTATGAGAAAATGCAAAGGCATATATGTGCTTTGAATTATATTTCTATTAGACAATGCTGCTATGGAATAACTGAGTACAGGGTCTTCTGAAAAGCTCCAGGCTTGGGAAGTGGAGGGAGGAAGCAAGGATGGAAGGAAGGAAAAGAGGAAGGGAGGGAGGGAGGATGAGTGAAAGTTATCACAATCAAAATGAAGTTGCTTGTGTCAAGCCCTAAAAAAAAAAACCGTAATAAATAAGGCTGGGAGGTTATGAAGGAGGGGATCTTATGCATGTGTGCCTGACAACAAGAACTTTTCATAAAAGAGTCTGCCAGAGCCACAACCTTGCACAAAGGCCAACGTGACCTTACACAAAGCAAACTTCTGCAAGGACATCTGTCCAGCAACTGTCTGTTCAGCCTTGGATGGATGCTACCCTTGTTGTTCATCCTTGTGGCCAAAGATTCTTGTATCGAAATGACATGTAATACTCCTCATTGTGCCTTTAAAACCCACCCCTTGCCTCTACCTCTTTGAATATGCACACAGTTTACCATGTACATCTAATCCCATTGCAATACTCTGCTGTTCCCAAATGCTTTATTAATCTTTGGAGGATTTTTCTTTATTTGTTATTTAGGTTACAGAAGGAAGGAACTAGTGGGTACAGAGTGGGAGAAAATATTTAAAAATCATATATTTGATAGAGGATCTGTATCCAGAATATATTAAAAACCCTGACTTAATAATAAAACAACATTTTTATATGTCTGAACAAAATATTTGAAAAGACATTTCTCCAAAAAAGATGTGCAATTGGCCAATAAGTACATGAAAAGGTGCTCAATATCATTAGTCATCACAGAAATAATGCAAATCAAAACCACAAGATACCACTTCTCATCCACTTGGATGACTATACTGTAATCAAAAAGAGAAAATAACTGTTCAAGAAGATAGGGAGAAATTGAAATTTTCATCTGTTGCATGTGGGAATGTGAAATGGTGTAGCCACTTTGGAAAACAGTTTAGCAGTTCCCCAAATGATTAAACGTAGTTACCACATGACCCAATAATTCCACTCACAGGTACAAAATAGGCAGATCTATAGAGACAGAAAATAGATTCTTGGTTTCTTAGTGCTGGGGGTTGAGGGAGAATGGGGGTGATTGCTAATGGGTATAGTTTCTTGGGCAAAGAAAACTTGTTCTAAAGTTGACTGTGGTAATGGTTGTAAAATCCGATAAATATACTGCAGTCATGCACCACATAACAATGTTTCAGGCAATGATTGGACTATGACAGTGGTCCTATAACATAACAGCTGAAAAATTCCCATTTCCTGATGATATCACAGCATTATCATGGTTCTGGGGAGATGCTGATGCAAACAAACCTACTATATTGCCAGTCATATAAAAGTATAGTGCATGCAATTGTGTATATCACATAATACTTGATAATGATTATAAATCACTACATTATTGGTTTATGTATTGGCTATTCCAAACTTTTTCTGTTACTTTCAAATGAACTCCTTCTACTTATATTTAAAAGATTTACTGTAAACAGCATGCCACGTTACACAGGCAGCAGCTGCATTTGCAGCATCTCCTGATTGCATCAAGAGGCCACATTGAATGATTGACCTACACCATCTAGGTTTGTGTAAGTGCATTCAACCATGTTTGCGCAATGATGAAATTGCCTAATGACACATTTCTCAGAATGTATTCATGTTGTTAAATGACATGACTATACTTAAAACCAATGGATTTCATGCTTTAAGTGTGTAAATTGTGCAGTATGTGAGTTATATGTCAATAAAGCTTTTTAAAAATTCACAAAACTAATGGAGTTGTACCAAACAAGTCATGAAATCATAGTGACACCAAGGGAGATAAGGAGGGAGAGAGAGGCTGGTGACTGACTCACTGGTCACCACTGGAGGTGGATAGGATATCACCTCTAACAGTCAAAGAGGAAGAATTCTTCTTTTCAAGTGTCAAATATACTTCAAGGTAACCAAGGAACCCTACTGGATGAGGAGTTCTATTATAGAGAATAGTTCCAGTAGTCAATTAAAAGGAATGATAGAATCACACCCATAGTGAAATAGCCAATTCAGGCAAAGATAACCAGTGGATGCTAAACCACTGATGGGAACTGTACAGTGCAGGAACAGACTGACACACTTGAACCACAGGTCCATCTTGGCAAAACCAAACCTGGGGCAGCAAGACATTCCAGACCTCCAGACAGAGGGCAATGCCATGTACACACATGTAAATCGCTTTCATGTACCTATGAGGGATGTTTGCCACCCCTGCCCCCAAAGCCCATTGATCCTGAATCTAATCAGTCTAATTTTCAGTCTGGAGTAGCTATACAGGTGAGAAGGACAAGCTAACTACTACCATGAGCCAAATAAAATAAGCCAAATCCAGGAAGTTTGGATGTCTCCCTGGCCATCAACAAGTCAATGGCAAGTGTGGGGGGGGGTTGTGGAGAGAGAAGTCTGGTTTAGACTAAAAGAGATTGAAGAGAACAACCAATTACAAAGTGCAATCCTTGTTTTGTTTTGAATGGATGAAGGAGATTCCTTCCCTGAAGGATTTCATAACCCCATTTGTCAGAAGACAAAATTATAACAAATTTAGTTTGAAGATCATAACTGGCTTTATTTGCAGTTTCAGAATCAGGTAATAATTCATTCCATAAAATAGAGTAAGTGTTCCAATGTGTTCAGCAGAAGCTGATTTTATAGACAAAGGTTGAAGAAAGCAGAAATAAAGAACAAAATTTGGACTGGTCATTTCAAAGTTACTTTCTTTGTGAAGCAGAGACAGGGAGACAGAAGAATAAACATCACTGGTTAACATCAGGTTACTTTAGGTTACTTTTTTCCCCCTAGGATTAAAGCAGATTCTGAACTTCATTATCATGCTGATTGAAGCTGGCCTGTCTGGGAATTTTGGCTATAATCTCTCCTGATTTCTCTAGAAGATCAGATTACAACTTAGTTTTGATTTGGTGAACTTAGTTTTGGTTTGGTGACATGGAATTAATTCATATGGGTGACTCGATTTTAATTTTTAGTCTGGTCTGTTGGAACCCCATGCAGGTTTAATTCAAAACAATGACATCCAGTAATTTTTATTTAACACATTTAAATGATGTTTTTCTTTATGACTCTACTAATGTGTATAAATATCTATATCTTCAAAATGTAAAATACTAATCATCTGGGCATGATAGCCACTCTTATAAATGTGCAGGGAGGTGGAGCTAGGTTTGAATTATAAATATATTTTAAACAACAGATTACACATGAATACCATGATTTCTTCTCAGGACTTCTTGTTTAGGATCCCAAATGATCAGCATGTACTGCAAAAGAGTTTTCTCTTTTAGTCTTTAAATGTGGAAAAAAAGTAGGGTGGGGGAGGTGGAGTGGAGGGAGGAGTCACAAGCCCCAGCTCCTTTATAACATTGCTGTTGACTATGGGTGGATTGACCTCTCTTGGCCTTGGTCCGCTCTGAGAATGGCAAAAGCTACATTTCCTTTATCTGCCTCCTGCCTCACCTGTAGCTCTAAAAAAGTAATGTATGTGAAAACATTCTTAAAACTGTAAAGGGATTATAATTATTTTTTAAATATATTCTCCAAGTAGATACTGTTTTTCCCTAGTCAACTTCTCTTATTTCCCAATTCCACTTCTAGAATTGTTCTTAAACCACTCTGGGATACAGTTTGAATAAAAGACTCTGAGAGTAGATTATATTTTCGATTAGAGATTATTTAGCTTTCTATTTACTGCATAACGTTAAAGAAAAGATTTTCCTCCTAACTTAAAAGTTTAATTTTAAGACTGATAAAAGCCAAGCATATTATTTCTAAAATATTCTTTGAGACCTGGAGATTTTAAGCATTTGAAAGTTCTATTCCAGAGCCTGCTTAATTTAAACATAACACAATCATCCCTCAGTAGCCAAGGGGGATTGATCCTACCCTCCCTCCCAAACCCTGTGGATGCCAAAATTTAAGGATGCTCAAATCCCTTATATAAAATGACATAACATAGATTACCTATAGTACCTAATGCAATGTAAATGCTTGGTAAATAGCTGTTTTACTGTATTATTTAGGAATGATGCCTGCATGTTTTCAGCCCAGATACAGTTCTTTTTTCCCAATAGTTTTAATCTGCAGCTGGTTCAATTTGTGGCTGCAGAACCAGTGGATACAGAGGAACCAACTACATATAATTTAGCTTTCAACTCAAAATGTCCATTTTAAATATTGCCAAGGGTAACCCTGGCCTGTGTTCTATTAAGGCAGACTTTCATGGCACAGATAGCAAGGATTGGGGACATAAACAGTAAGTCTTGCCATTAATCTTCCAGGGCTGGAACCAAACAACTGGGCTTTGCCTAAAGCAGTCTCTATAAAAATCTTCACCTGCACTTAGTGGCTCATGAAAATGGATTCAACATGGACTCTCCTGAGCTCTCACCATGGCAGGTTAGAAGCTGCTAAGACGAACACGAGGTCCTCTGAGCGCGCCAGCCCGTCCATCTGCACCAGCAACTCTGTCTTCATGCGCAGGCTCCCTTCATGTTCTCCCCTGCAGAGAGACAAGGAGATGGGGTTCTCTCACATGGCAGAACCTTCCCGCTCATGACAATGACTCAGTGGCCATAGCATTGGTTCCATTCTGGAGCCACTCATGCCATTTAGAGAAAACAAGCAATTTGGTACTCTTTTCACATAGAAAGTAATAGACATTAAGTAAATAAACAGAATGATGGTATTTAAAAGAAAATCAAAGGTTGGCGGTGAACTGGAAAATAACTGAAGGGTGAACACTGCCGCTGGTAGGTTAAATGTAGGCCAGTGTGTCTACCTGCAACATTGTTCACTCCTTTGAAAAATGGCAAAATTGAGACTAATTCCTTTCATTTACATGGCAGGTATGAAAGTACTTCCATACACAGTTTTTTAAGTATAATTTATAGATCTAAATTGTTCCAGAGAGATGAACCACTATACTGAATCTATTTCACTCTCTTCTACTAAGAGGAAAAATAATGACATGAAAACTGGACTTTCTTTTGATGGCAGATTGGAGGCAGTTTTCTGGGCATATTTGCCCTCCAAGCCCCTCACCACCATTACCTATGACCCTACACCAAGGAAGAGCAAGTTATGAGGACCCGAACAATCCATCCAAACTGGATTTAAAAACTCACCACGTTCACCAGACTCTCATTCCTCTTCACTTTCATAGATTTAGTTAAAAGCACAAAAAAATGCCTTTCTTGGAAAACACAACATTCAACTTCTCTTCCTGTGTGTGTGTGTGTGTGTGTGTGTGTGTGTGTGTGTGTGTTTTACTGGGAGTGGAACCACCCAAGGGCATTCTACCTCCGAGCTACACTCCCAGCCCGATTTTATTTGTTGGTTTGAAAAAGGATCTATGTTGCTGAGGCTGGCCTCGAATCTGTGATCCTCCTGTCTCAGCCTCCCAACCAACTTTTCTTCTGTTCATGTGTATGGTAGCAACTCAAATTAGGTACAGGTTGAGTATTCCTTATCCAAAATGCTTGGAACCAGAAGTATTTCAGATTTTTTAAAATTTTTAAATATTTGCATATACAAAATGAGATATATTGGGATGGAACCCATCTAAGCATGAAATTAATTTATGTTTCATATACACCTTATACACATAGCCTGAAGGTAATTAATATGATATCTTAAATAATTTCATGCATGAAAAAAACTTCTATGATGTGGAATTTTCCACTTGTGGCACCATCTCATCACTCAACACGTTTCAGATTTGGGAGCACTTCAGATATTAGATTCTGAACTTGGGGATGCTCAACCTATATATGGCTTTTAGGATCTATGCCCCTTAGTACACAACCACCGTTTCCTAAGAGAGAAGACACTCACAAAGTATAATTATATGTTTATTTAGCATTTGTCCATAATTATGATTCTTTTTATTTCAGACCACCTGCCATTATTCCCTGACCCTTTGAAGACTCTAGTTTAGAATCTTGAAGTTACAGATGATGAAACTGATATTTAGGGCAAACCTGGATCATACTCAAGGATGGTAGATGAAGAGTTCTCAAATGAGGCCAATTGATACTGTGTGAGGCACTGGGAAGGAAGACCCACAAAGCAAATGTAAGAAGCAGTGCATGGTTTGCCTATAGGGCAGGCCGGGTGTGGCCTGTCTTTGCAGAGGGAATGACTTGGGCTAGTCAGGGGCCTCCAACTGGGTATGCAGTTGCCCACTCCTATCGGGCTCCATAGAGGCCAGTGCAGCAGCCCGGGGCTGACAAGCAGCGGCTAAGCCATGGAAAGTGCCCCCTTGGATCAACTGCATAAATCCCATCTGACCAGGATACAACCTTATGCTTGTTTTTCCCTGCTGGGAAAACGGTTTCTGATGAGTAAAATTTCATAAATTATATTCTAGTTATATTTCTAATAGGTGAATCATTTGCTTTTTATTACTCTTAGTTCTGCTTTAATGACAGATCATTAAAGGTCATTAATAAATACAGCATGTTGAGATTTTCAGGATCTATTTTTTTCAAGTCAGAGGTACTGAATTTAGTAAAAATTGAAACAAAACAAAACTCTGATCAAGACAGAAAGTTGGTCTTAAAATCAGGCAAACAAACAAAACCCAATAGTACTTGGCCTTTGGAAAGCATAAACAGAAGGCTTGTTACAGTCTGAGAAGTGTTCCTTCCTGCTAGGGACACTAGCTGACACTTAATCTTTAGAAATAACATATGTGACATCTTTAAAATCAGACATGCTGAGCCGTAATCTGATGTCTGAGAAACAGTGGCTTCCCTGGCTTCCCACACTATGGAGGACCACCTCAAGGGAGTGAAATACAGACTTGGCCTTTGCAGTGGCAAAGTGCCCTTCTCCCCGCGGGCAGCCCTCTGGCTCCAGAGGAGCCGCTCACAGGCAGCTATTTTGAGCCAGTGGGACCGTTATGGCAGCCTGGAATCCTGGGGCTGGATGGTCTTCAGGCCTGAAAACCACTCTGTGGGGGTGGGGGGAAGGGAGGATGACATTTCCTCCGGTTATAAAAACTACTTAAATCAGCTATTCAGTTAGCAGGATCTAATTTAAAGACCTTTCCATGTGTCTGCAGAAAATTTGTGGGCTTATTAATAGGCTCATTCTGCTGGTAAATGTCGATGGGCTTCCGACCATCAAACACACTTACAAGAGGGGAGAGAAATGATGACCAAAAAAGAAACCCCGTTACCCAGGAGCCATGCCTCTCTGACTCATCACCGACTCCAGCTCATCCAGGAAGATCGTGGAGGGCGCGTGATAGCGGGCAAGTTCAAATAGCACCTACGTGGGGGAAAGCAAGGGCATGTTCAGATTAAGATGTTTAAGCTAAAGTCCTCATCATCTACTTAAGTCAAAGTCCTCAGATACTCCCAGATATTAAAAGCTTAAGATGACTGTAATAACAAGCAGCCATTCTACACTCTGTTATTTCACAGTAACTTTATAATCGTTACCATTATTTCTCTCTACTACCATCCCAGGGGGTTGGATGGTCCAATTATTTCATTTATCACTTGATACAATTAGAGCCAGAGAGAGTAGGTGGTTAGTTCAAGGTTACTAATCATAATGGGAGAGTTGAAGATAAAACTCAGTTCCCAAGCTTCCACTTGACTGGTTAACCCTGAAGACACCCTGCCAACATGTTCCACACAGACTCAGAAAGTCTTAAAATATGTAAAAGCCTTTGATGATACTCCTTTTAATCTTCGGGGATCATATGAAGGTTATTCTCAGAAGAAAGAAATGCAGGGAGAAAACTGGGCGTGGTAGTGCACACTTGTAATCCCAATATTTGGGAGGCTGAGACAGGAGGATTGCAGGTTCGCAGCCAGCCTCAGCAACTTGGGCCCTCCGCAACTTAGTGAGACCCTGTTTCAAAACTAAAAAATAAAATAGGGCTGGGGGTACAGCTCAGAAGGAGAATGCTCCTGGGTTCAATCCCCAGTACCACAAAAAAAAAAAAAAAAGAAAGAAAAGAAATGTAGGGAAAGAATAGGATTCTAGTCATGGTTAACAAGGTTGAAAAATTTTGCCTCTTTCTACTCCCCAAATTACCCCATGGGGTCCCCATACCACCTCAATCAACACTGCTGCTGGGCGGGTCCAGGTACTTGAAGACAATTGTTGATTGAATAAGATGCTCTATTCCAGGATAAAATATTATAAACTGAAGGAGAACGGGAACACAACCAGCAAAAGAACAGACATATAAAAACAAAATAAAGAGCTCTAAAGGGAGATGTGGTGGCGATGAAAACAGTATAAAAATCTAAACCTTTTTTTTTCCTTAAGTCCTGAAACTGATCTCTTGAGCACCATATACAATCCCTCACTGGTTGATCGGAGAAAGCAGAAGAGATTTAGAAAAGAATAGAGATTCTTTAATAGCCGTGGGGGATTTATTCTCCGTGTCACTTAGCACTAGCAAAGCATCACAGGACAAATTGGAGGGGAGGGACTCAGAAAAAGCCAGACTGTGGTGTTCCTGAGCAGAAGCAGGGCATCCCTCACAGGCCTCCCTGTCACTGAGTGGGCAAGTCCTCACCTTCCCCACTGCTGTGGGGGGATCACCCAAGGTCAGCGCTTTCCTTTCACAAACTCTCAATCTAATGAGACCAAGGGCAATGCTGGGACAGTCATCACAAATGTCTTTTTTAATTTTAATTTTTATATTTATTTATTTGTGGTACTGGGGATTGAAGCCAGGGGAATTCTATCTCTGAGCTACACCCCCAGCCCTTTTTATTTTTTGTTTTGAAACAGAGTCTCCCTATGTTGCTGAAACTGGCCTCAAACCTGTGATCTTCTTGTTTCAGTCTCCCAAGTGCTGGGATTATAGGCATGTATGACCAGGCCTGGCACAAATGCCTTTTAAAAACCACCTAAGTAGAAAAAAAAAGTAAATTTTCTTCCCTGTCACAAAAAGAAAAGCCCTAGTACCTGATATTAAGGGTGATCACAACAGCAGCAATCTACCCAATGAAAAAGAGAGTATGAGGACCCTATGTTAGAACCACACGTGTTTTTCAGGAGCTTGCTCAGGTGCTGGAGACCAATTGCCTCTACCTGACCAATTGCCACCCAATAGGAAGGAGAACCACCTCTAGAACCTAGGTCTCCATATTGCCCACATCACCGCTCTTCCCATTCCCAGAGAATAAATAGAATCCTGGGTAAGTGCTTCTGGAAGCATTAGTCTAAAATTTTGAGGGGTACTTGGAGGAAGTTAAATCATACAATTGTGCATGGGGGCGGGCGTGAACGATCTAAGCACCAACAGGTATATGCATTTGCTAAAGAGATCACTCAATCATTCAATAGTGCTCAACTCCTAAGAGGCATGAACATTAGGAGGGGAGGGAGGAACATAGCAAAGGTTCTCTATAAATAACCCTTTAATTGAAATAGAAAGAGAAACAAATGGTAGAAAAAGCTTCTCTGATTTAGGGGAAGGTCCTAAAGGGCTTTCTTTATCTGAAAGCTTCAGAGGAGAGAGTTTGACAGCACAACCAAGATTGTCCAGGTGAGGATCTTTCCAAGACATCAAAAAATAAAGAAGAAAAATAATTATAGGAAAGTAATAAAGAAATGAGATCCTTCAAGGTTGGCAGGGGTTACCTGTTCATGAATTGTTTTTTTAAATATTCAAATAAGAATGCATTTCATAGAAAAAAGAAATATAAGTATCTTCTAAATCTATAAAAAAGATGCTCATATTCATTCCAAATCAAAGATGTGCATACAAACACTGAAATATTGAATTTTCAATCACTGAAATATTACTTTTCACTATATTACTTTTTTATCATTTAAAAAAATTTTTGATACTATACAATGTTGGTCAGAGTGGGGGAAGGAAACACACACAAACCATTGAAGGGCTTATAAGCAAGTAGAACCCTGTTGACAGGTAATTTAGCAATCAGTGATGTTCATTCCTTCTTTTTTTTTGCGGTATGGGGGATTGAACCCAGAGGCATTCTACCTCCAAGCTACACTCCCAGCACTATTTTTTATTCTTTGTTTTGAAACAGGGTCTCACTAAGTTGCGGAGGGCCTCACTAAGTAGCTGAGGCTAGCTGCAAACCCGGATCCTCCGGTCTCAGCCTCCCAAGTACTGGGATTACAAGCGTGCGCCACCACGCCCAGCTGTTCGTTCCTTCTGACCTAGCAATTCTGCTTCATAGAAATTGTCTTATACTATTACGTATGCAAAGATGTGTATGTAGAAGACAGTCCTACTACTCTGCTCATAAGAGCAAGAGACTGGAAACAACCTAAATGCCCATCAAAAAATGTTTTAAAAGACTGGTTAAATACATTGTGATACATCCATGGAATGAAACACCATGTATGGATATAGAAGAATAGTCTGGAACAATATCTTAGTCATTAAGTGGAGAAAAAATAAGATACAGAAGGGATGTAGAGTTTATTCCTACTTGTACTTAAAAATAGAAAAGAAATATACAGTTGTTGATATTAATGTAAGTATAGATAAATATTCTAGATGACTACACCGGCAACTGTTAATAATAGGTGGCTCAGTCAGACATGGTGGCGCACTCCTATGATCTCATACTTGGGAGGCTGAGACCGGAGGATCGCAGGTTCAAGGACAGCCTCAGCAATGTAGCAACACTCTCAGCAATCTAGCAAGACTGTGTTTCAAAAAATAAAAAGGGCTGGGGGTGTAGTTTAGAGGTAGAATGTCCCTGGGTTCAATTCCTAGTACCACCAAAAAAAAAAAAAAATACTAGGTACCTCTAGGGAGAGGACTCAAGGATCTATCTACCCTTTCATACTTTTTTTTCATACAAGATTGTTATTCTTAAAGATATGGTAAAGGAAAGGGAAAATTAGGGGAAGGACCATTTCCTCACTCATAGAATTCTAACAAAATAATACTGAAGCAGAGGCGAACTTTAGTTAAATTAAATGCTCACAGAGAATGGAGAGTTCTAATTAATTGACATTTTATAGCCACTCAATATTAAACAAGAAAATCCATTTAGCGTCGATCTCTGTTAAGAACATTCATTGAAAAGAGAATAATCATAGTCAGGTGAGGTGACACATGCCTGTAATCCCAGTACTTGGGAAGCAGAGACAGGCAGATCAAAGGTTCGAGACCAGCCTCACCAACTCAGTAAGACCCTGTTTCCCAAAAAAATAAATAAGTAAGTAAAATAAAATAGGGCTTGGGGTGTAGCTCAAAGGTTGAATGCTTGTGGGTTCAATCCCCAGTACCACACACACATAAACACACGAGAGAGAGAGAGAGAGAGAGAGAGAGAGAGAGAGAGGAGTATTCATAATTCATAAGTTTATTCTTCTGCCTAGATAAGTCTTGTCCAGGGAGTATAATTAATCTTTCTCTGAGTACGTTGCAATGTCTTATGTTCATGGTTCTAAACACCATGTTTTATGATGGGAGATCAATCTAAACTGATTCTGGGGGGGCATCTTTTAAGGGTTTTGCTGCTACTCACCACACCAAATGAAATACCCCCCAAAAGTCTAAGACTGATAAAATTGTAGTTAGTTGATTTTCAGCTAATCAAAATCCAGTTAACCAGAATCACACAGAAACCACAAATGTAGGAACAGCTAAATACCAGCCCCATTTTTGGACCTGGAACTGAGTTTTACTCTCAAAGATCAAAGAAAGAGAACAGGACCCGGTCATGGAGGTGCATGCCTATAATCCTAGTACTTGGGAAGCTGAGACAGAGGACCACAGGTATATGCTTTTGCTAAAGAGATCACTCAACCATTCAATAGCACTCAATTCCTTCTTCAAAGACAGCCTCAGCAACGTAGCAAGATTCTCAGCAACCTAGCGAGACCCTGTTTCAAAACAAAAATTTTTAAAAAGGGCTGGGTGTATAGCTCAGATGTAGAATGCTCCTGAGTTCAATCCCCAGTAACACACACACACACACACACACACACACACACACACACACACACACACGTAGAAGATGTTAATCACTATTTTCATAAGTCACAATCTTGAAGAAATAACAAGAATTTATAAAAACTCACACATTTGAAACAACTTGAAAGCTGTATCAAAATAATAAATAGTAGGTTTAGGTAGATCAATCCTTGTAAAATATTCCCTTCTGACTTGCAAATAGGCCATAATCTTTTGGAAATGAATCATCCAAGGGGACATAATTTCAGAGTAATATTTTAGGGTAGGTTCTTTTAAGAAAATATATAATATTTATATTCACTTAGTATTGATTATTTATCAGTCATTCTACGGAAGGCAATAGCTTAACAGGATTTCTGGGAAGGACCCACCTGACAGTGAGGCTTATGTCATAAACAGGGGTTCTTTTAAGGTGACTAGAAGACATAGTGAAATTGTGTAATGTGAAATATACTGTAGAGTAGGAATGAGACATTGTAAAGATGGAAACAACCTTTTAAGAAAGGAAAACACCCTACAGCTATGAGCATTGTGGAGAAAAAGTTGCTCAAGAATCATTAAGTTTTAAGTATCGATTCTTAGAGCACTTAGTGAAGGGACCAGCATACAGTAGAATCCTCCCAATACGTGTTAACTGAATACACTGCACATGCTTAATTTATTTTTTAATTTTTGGTACTGGGAATTGAACCCAGGGGCATTCTACCTCTGAGCTACACCCCCAGCCCTATTTGACTCTATTTTATATTTTTTAATTTTGAAACAGGGTCTCACTAAGTTGCTGAGGGCTTTGCTAAATTGCTGAGACTGGCCTTGAACCTGCCATCCTCCTGTCTCAGCCTCCCAAGTACTTGGGATTACAGGTGTGCGCCACCGCGCCCGACCACATACTTAATAATGAATGCTTGTGTGTGTGTGTGTGTGTGTGTGTGTGTGTGTGTGTGGTGTGTTTCTTTGGATTGAACCCAGAGGCATTCTATCTCCAAGCTATACCCCCAGCCTTATTTTATTTTTTATTTTGAAACAAGGTCTCACTGAATTGCTGCGGGCCTTGCTAAGTTGCTGAGGCTGGCAGCGAACCTGTGATACTCCTGTCTCATCCTCCCAAGTACTAGGATTATGGGTGTGAATGCTTCTTGAATGAAGAAAATAATAGGGCACTTAGGAGACAATTGAATTTTCTAGCTTCCATTCCTAAATTGCATAAATCAAAAAAAAAGGAGATCATATTATGCTGGGAGCATGATAGACACATATAATAACAGTCAATCCATGCCCCAGGTTTTGGTAATCAAGATCCAGGATAAAATGTAACATAGGTATCACCTAAAAACAAATAAGCTCTGATAATCATTTTGTTACCACTGTATGCTGCTAGAACTTATTTTTTTAGGAATTCCTACCCGAACAAGTTTTTCTGAATCTCCTCTCCATTTGCTGACAATGGTGGATGCAGAAATGTTGAAGAAGGTCGTTTTGCATTCAGTGGCCACAGCTTTGGCCAGTAAAGTCTTTCCTGTACCTAGAGACACATGTAGATAAATAGGAGCAAGTGCTTAAATCCCATCTCCCCACTTACTGACAGAAGTCTGACTCACACAGGCAGGAAGTGGTTACTCAGTGCCCCACCATTTGTCCCAGTCCTGAAGGAAGGACAGAAGGGGCAAGTCGTCCTCTACACACACACAAACTACCAGGAGGGATGTGCTTACCTGGAGGGCCATAGAGCAGTAGTCCTTTCCAAGGGGAAAGAATTCCCGTAAACAGCTGCGGATACTATGGGAACAAGGAGCAGTTATGAGGCTTGGTATCGCACGTCAGCTTGCACACCTTGGCACAAGCGAGCTAGCAAGACGAGAACAAAAGTCAGCCCACCTCTACAATTCAGGACTTCCTTTATTTTTTAAGGACTGCACTTTTGCATATATCTTATTTGTCCTGATTTTATTTTCACACTGGATAAGAATGCCTGATTTAATGTTTGTGACTTCTTAAAAGAGCAGTTTTTTAAAGGAAAAGAAAGGTATATGTAGCTGTCCCTCTCCCCCCACATTACACTCGTTATTTCTTACATGTAAAACATCATTTTACCCAGAGTTCCATCTTTAGAGCATTTGGCAATCTTTTTATTATTTTTTTTTTTTTGCGGTACTGGGAATTGAACCCAGGGTCATTCTGCCTCCGAAGCTATACCCCCCGTCCTATTTTTTATTCCTTATTTTGAAATAGGGACTCACTAAGGAGGCTTAGTGAGGAGGGCCTCACTAAGTAGCTGAGGCTGGCCGCAAACCCGGATCCTCCTGTCTCAGCTTCCCAAAGTACTGGGATTACAAGCGTGAGCCACCACGCCCAGCGATTTGGCAATCTTGTGAATGTTGTAAAACAGGTAAGAACTATAAGATAAGTAATAGCACCAACAAGTAGAGATGTATGTGGGTCAAGTACAAAGCTATAGTGAAGCCTGTCTTAGAAGTAGGGAACAGCCAGGTGAAGTGGCACACTCCTGAAATCCCAACTGCTCAGGAGGCTGAGGCAGGAGGATTATAAATTGGAGGCCAGCCTGGGCAACTTAGCCTGACCCTGTCTCAAAGCAAACATTTTTTAAAGGCCTGGAGGTGTAGCTCAGTGGTAGAGTGCTTGCCTAGCAGGTGTGAGGCCCTGGGCTCAATCCCCAGCACCACAAAATATATACATTCATACAAACATAGGGAACCTTCGGCAACAAATGTATGCCTGGATTTCAGTGAGTCTCTCCCGTCAGTTAAAATTCAAAATATCTGAGTGATGGGTGGTATTGGTAAAGAACAAGGGGAAGGAAAATACTAGCAAAATTGCAACTGTCTCTCAGTTTCTTGCTAATGCTGATGTCAAGTCGCAATGCCATCATTGCCGAGCTTGAAATACCACAGTGATAACAGACAGAGCATCAATGAGATGTTCTGTCTTTCTAAAAGTTTGGTGCTGTGTTTGCACTTGAAGGAAAAGGAGAGTTAATTTCTATTAATCCTGAACATCAACATATTTCTTACCCCCATATCTGAACAGAAGAAGAAGGGGAAAGAATGATCTGAATTTATTGATTTTTGCCTCCTTAGAATAAAAACATCCAGCCAGGTGTGGTGCTTAAACACCACTAATCTATGAAGCATCACTAATCTATGCAGGCAGCATTCTCAAAGCATTCCATGGCCAGGTGTGGTGGTGCACACCTGTAATCCCAGTACTTGGGAAGCTGAGACAGGAGGATTGCAGGTTTGAGGCCAGCCTCAGCAACTTAGAGAGACCCTGTTTCAAAATAAAATAAATAAATAAATAAATAAAATGGGGGTGGGGGTGTAGCTCAGAGGTAGAATGCCCCTGGGTTCAATCCCCAGCAACACACACACACACATACACACACACACACACACACACACACACACACACAAAAGCAAATATCAGGGCTTCAGGGGCTCAGTGGTAAGAATAAGTAGATTATTCAATAAAATACATTTGTGACCCTGGCTGTAGGAGATTATAGAAAATGGTTACAAACTATTTGCAGCTCCTTCCACAAAGAGGTGGAGTCTGTTTCTCCTCCACTTAAATCTGGACCTGGTCTTATGACTTTGCCCAAGGTGACATTAGCAAATATAAGAGATTCGAAAATTTAAGAGTCCCAACTATAAGAAATATAAGAAGAAGCATGAAAAATGCTAGTGACTTAGGGCTTGTCCTTTCTTGCCTTTCTGGGAGCCCTCTGTGAACAGGACTAGACCTGCGGGCAAGAGGAGAGAGGCCTCGCTGTCCCATTTGAGCCCTTTCCCAGCCTCTCCAACCTCGCCAGTCACTCTGACTGATGTCCAGAGGTGTGAGGAGCCGGCCCAGAAACACCACGTGGAAGAGATGAGCCAGCCCAGCTGCATCCAGCCCGAGCTGCTGACACACAGAATTGTAAGTGAATAAATGATTATTGTTCAAGGCACTAAGTTGTGGGGTAGTCTGTTACACAGCAAAAACTATGCAATACATTGACCTTCTCATCACCCCATTTGGAGAGAATTGTTTTTCTGTTTTTCTACCTGTTTCATAGATGGGCAGAAATTTGTCAGGAATAAGTAATGAGCACAGTGTGTTGGCCCAGAGGCGCTGTCCGGTCTTCACAACAAGCTCAAGCAAAGCCCTGGACAATACTGGGGATGAGGGTGAGGAAGGGTCTATGGAGACCAAGTGACAGGCCCTCTCCTACAGGAGGTATTTCTCTTAGACTAAGTATATTTTTTTAATGTGGTATTGGGGACTGAACCCAGAGGCATTCTACTTCTGAGCTACATCCCCCAGCCCTATTTTATTTTTTTATCTTGAAACAGAGTCTCACTCAGTTGCTAAGGCTGGCCATGAACCTGTGATCCTCCTGTCCATTTTTAGTGGGGAAGGCTTATTTGAACCAATGTGTAGTAGCTAACAAATCATACTAACACAATAGTTTTAAATCTTAAATTCTCATGTCAAGCAGATACCTGCCTTGCACCAATATGAAACATGATTTTCAGTGGTCCAGAATGGACTGAGCTTGATGCCCTGTGTTGACAAAGTGTTGTGATACAGGCAAAAAGTTCACTTGAAAATCCTTCTGTGCTTCCCTGCCTGATGGGTGTGTGACATACAGCTTGTCCAATGGATAATGAACAGAAGCAACCCCCAAGGGCCTCTCATCCTTACCCTGATAGGATACACAACTGCTTCTTTGACTAGCTGCTTGGCTGCATCCAGGCCAATAATGTCATCCCACTTTATGTTTGGATTATGGAGATAAATGTCCTGCAATGCACATTGGATCATTTTGTTAAAACTAATGTTTTCTTCCACAGCTGTAATAAACACGGGAGCAGAATACTTGACTTACAATAGAATAAAAAGTATTGGTGGTAAAAGAAAAAAATTATTATTAGATATATGTATATGTATACATTGTAATTTGGGGTTAGTTCACCGAAGGGATGCCAGGAAAATATTCAATGATTTTTCCTTGAAGAAGACATTAATGATATAATGTGGTCCTTTTAGGAGGGAAAAAAATATCTCCTAACAATGGACTCTACCTGTCTTCAGTCAACAGCAAACCATGCTGTTTTATGACCGTAATAAAAAAAAGCTACAGAATATGCCTTCAAATTACACTAATTTTTACTGTAAAACAGTTCCTCACCGGTGCCTGGCTTCTTTCTCACTCTTTGATCTGGCGAACACTTTCTAAATTTGTTGCATAAAAGAGATAGTGCTCCTCTAAAACCAATTTCTCTCTTTTCCCTAGTGGTTGCTCCCTACTTCCTGCAGTAACAATTGCCCCTGCAAAATTCAAGGAAGCCGACAACAGAGCAAAAGTGCAGTTTCCTCCTCTTCTAGAAGAGCCCTGTAGCAACCATCAAGGGTAATCAATTAAGGTAGCTTTTACTGATAACTAATTTACAGTTTCCAAACTTCAATTTCACAAGATGCCTCAGAACAGTCACTCAGGGGCCTTTCTCTGTAGGAGCTATTTCGGGCAAACAACGTCTAGATTGTTACATGGAAAAAAAAGGCCTTCTTCCCAAAGTCATTCTGAGAGACTACAGAATGAATCTGGAAACTATCTTTTTATTTATTTAATTTTAATAACTAATATATGCACGTTTCAAAAATATAAAAGGACTTTTTTTTTTAAGTCGGTGAGTTGTTCTGGTCCTACGCCTATCTCCCCACCACACAGTTTCCTCCACACAGCAGTTCCACTTTTTTGAGGGGAACTATTTATAGAAGTGATTTGGGTCATGTGTAATATTCCATTCTTAGATTGGAGGACAGAGAAAGGTCTTCCACAGTGGTGGGTGAACCACACTGTCTTCAGAGCCTAAATCTGCATTCAAGCCCACCAGCCACTCACATTCTTCTTTCAGCCCTTTCTTAGGGAAATCTTGGTCCATGATGAGGATTCACCTACTTTGATATTCAAGGCATCCTAAAACCTCATAGCTGCCTCCCTCTGCACTGCTCTGCCACCCACCCACTCACTGTGTCTAGAACCAGCCATCTGCAAACACATTGGATAATTTCATGTGCCTGAGGAAGCCGTTCAAAGGTTCCTCACTTCTCCAGGCCGGTTCCCAGCCCTGGTGCTGCTCACAGTCCCCTTCCTCGGGATCCTGGTCCTCTCCAACCCCATTTCTCACCATTCCCTGCTTCTTGCTTGGATCCTCAGAAACATGCACAAACAACACAATTTCATAGGTGTGCCTTTCCCCCAGTGCCTGCCACCCTCCCTCTTCCACTCTTTTTTATGGAGTATTTCCAGTGTGTCTTCTTTCCTAGCACCTTCCTCATGGTTTGCCCCCCCCCCAAAAAAAAACCTTCCTTCATGCTCTCAAAGTGCACCTACCCACGCGACCAGAGCTCTGTGTCTGATCTGTTGGCCTTTGTGTTTCCAGTCCCCAGCACATGCTTGATGAGTAATGGGCATGCAGTAGACAACTGCTGAGCTGAAAAGGGAAGCTGAGGGACACTCAGCTACGCAGAGATGCTGTGCATTTTTTTCTGGATCGGTTTAAGCATCTCCCTGAGTTTGCCTTGGTTTCAGTCTTCAATTAAATATGAGTTCAGTGAAAATTCAAAAAGTACCCTATATCTCAGGAATCTATTCTAATGCTAAGAAACTTGCCCAAAGTCACATTGTTAGGAGAAAGATCTAGAAATCAAATGCAGGTCAACTGATTCCAAAGCCTGTGTTATTAGCCATTAAACTTCACTGTCTTTAGATCTGGGGTACAAGTGTGAAAAATCTCTAGTCTGAGTGAGAGAATCTTTCCCACTAATCTTGTTTGTCATGGAGATTTCCACTTATGAGACTCTCAGACTCCCAACCTCTTTATTTCTAGGCTTTGACTTTTTAAACAAAATGCAGTTATGCTCTTGTCTTCCCTAAGAGGCTTCTTTCCTTGACTCTGGGCCCTGCTATAAAACCTTTCACCTGTCCCTTCCTTCCTAAGTCTTTTTCTCTTTTGGTTTTCTTGGCCTCTATAGTGAGCTGGTGGGCTTTTTCTATTGTAATTTTATGATTCTATAATTTATTTATCATGCATTATTATGCCTCTAAACAATATGAGTGCCTTCGCAAGTGGGGGTACTTTATAAATAAATGATCATATTTATTGTTATTAATAAAAGAAGCAGCCCACAATGCTCCAGGAGCCCCAATCTGCCTCTGTAAATTTGTGAATTGAACAGCAGATCTTACCCGGCTCACCACCGCTGCCAATTCTCGCATCTCACTGTTCATGCCAATAAATGCACTCAGAGGTTTCAGCAATCGTTCCTGATGAGAGGAACGGAGAGGCTCATGTTACAATATTATTGCTTCATAATTTAGGAAGAAAAACAGGGTCTTGGTGAAACAAATGGTGACAGGTTGCTATGACCTTTGACTTGAACACAAGCTCTCGCTGGACCCAAAATGATGCTCCCAAAGTTCAGCTGGATCTTGGCAGGCTGAAAGCTGAATGCACATGTTAGCCACTTACTGAGGGATCTGGGTTACAGTCGAAGGTGTTCAAGGCGAGTTCGCTGGTTGCTCCTTTGATAGCATCTGTGAGCAGCCCCCGGAAGTTGATGATTTGGCCCTGAAAGAGAGTGAGCATTATTTATGCCATTAACACTTGCAAGAAGACTATCCTCAGTATGCCCCACCTCATTAAATTAAACCACATTTATATATCCTGGTGTATAGGGTGAACTTAAAGTTAAGCTTTAAAAAGAACCCACACTAATAGTGAATAGATGATGTCCTCAAGTTGGGTTGCTCCGAAAATACTATAAATAATTCTTCACAGTGAAGTTGACTTGAATAAAAATTCACATGCACTTTCAGTTCCTGATATATATTGTCTGCTTCTTTATATGACCACCTCCCCTGTCTCCCTGTCTCCTTTTAAAACATTACATGCACAGAAAGAACTCGTTGCCACAAAAGTAGAGATAAGGCCTCACTATATATGCATTCATCACCCAACAGAGCGCCTGTTACAAAACAAGTATATAAGGTACTCTGTGAGGATCATTGCTAATGCTTTCTCTTTCTCTCTTCCCGCCCCCTCTTTTTTTGTGGTACTGGGGATTGAAAACAGGGGCATTTACCTCTGAGCTACACCCCAGTCCTATTTTATATTTTATTTTGAAGCAGGGTCTCACTGAGTTACAGAGGGCCTAGCTAAATTGCTGAGGCTGGTCATGAACCCGCAATCCTCCTGTCTCAGCCTCCTGAGTATTGGGATTACAAGTGTGCACCACCACACCTGACTCTAACTCTTATAATATCTCTATTATAAGTGCGATTATAGTGAGAAATGACATCCCAGTTTTGTATTTGTGGAAGTAAGACCAGAGGTATTAAGTGATTCACCCACCAGCTAACAAGTGACATGAGGCCAGGATTCAAACCCAGATATCTGTCTCCCAGATCCATACTCCTTCCAGTGCCATCCTGTCTCCCCTAGAGTCAGGAAGGAAAAATCAGGCTGCAGGCAAAAAATATTTACAATGATAGCAGCCAACATTTACTGAGTGTTTATTATGTGATAGGCACTGTACTAAGGCTCTCCTTTCATTATAATGGGCACTCTGATTATTTCTATTTTACATTAAAGAGAAATGAGGCTTGGAGAAATTAAAAACAACTTGCCCAAAGTTACACAGCAAGAAAGATCTGAGACAGAGTGTGAACCCGAGCAAGCTGACTCCGAAGCCCATGCCCTTAAGAATAATATACCTATGAAATTGTGGGGACTGAGGTGGGAATCCTGAAAGGATTGTGGGGTCCCTAACCATGGTGGTGATAGATGCATTTTGGGGTCAGCCCTGGTGATACACCCTCATTTAGCCTGTGCACATTTAAAATGCTAGGGAGAAAACTGTCTACATTTTACCCTGAAGACATTTCTGCTGGAAAGAGAATTTATAGCCAGACTATTTCAAAGGTTAAGTGCTAGGTTAAATGGTCCCTTCCTTGTGACCCACTCAGAAACATCCATTTATACCACTGTAAGCAGTCGCAAGAGAAACTGAAGCCACAAGATGGCCAGGCACAAAAGTGACTGATAACATGACAAAAACAGTGAAGGTGCACAAGGAAGCACTTCTCCATGGGAGACACTGATCCAAAGGGCATCGTCTCCAGCAATGACTCTGTTAATTGAGCCCTTAAAGGAAGTCAGAGCCAGGCATGGTGGCACACACCAGCAATCCCAGCTTCTCAGGAGGCTGAGGCTGGAGGATTGCAAATTTGAGGGCAGCCTGGGCTTTAGTGAGACCCTGTGTTAAAATTAAAAAAAATAAAGAGGTTCCTGGGGATACAGCTCAATGGTAGAGCGCCCTGGGTTCAATCTCCAGCACAGGAAAAAATAAAAAATAAAAAAGAGAAGTCAATGCAGGCCAATGAGGCAGCTCCCCGTACTTACAGAGATGGTCCCAGTTACCCCTTCAAACCCACCAACACCCCCACACACACACATGCACGCACACACACAGGCACACACACACACACACACACTCATACGGTAGTTTGCCAGAGCTAAGTCAACAATCTGTAGTTTGAGAATTTGATTGAAGAGAGTAGACTCCTAAAGAATGACCACCCTATAGGGTACACTCAAGAGGAATATGGCACTTTTCATTTCCAAAGGGCATGGTGAACCTACCTTTGTGTGTGTGTGTGTGTGTGTGTGTGTGTGTGTTACTGGGGATTGAACCCAGGGGCACTTTACCCCAGCCCTTTTTATATCTTTTATTTTGAGACAGGGACTCACTAAGTAGCTGAGGCTGGCCTAGAACCTGTGCTCTTCCTGTCTTAGCCTCCCAAGTACTGGGATTACAGGTGTGTGCCATGCTCCCAGTTTAAACCTACCTTTTTGACTACATCCACACAGTCTGGGTATTTTCTCTTTGAGAGAGTGTTATTTACAAATTCAGACATGAAACTGAGAAAAGGGTAGAAATATCTATCAAGGACAGGAACAGCCCAAGATCAACCAAGGTTTCATGGCTCTCAAGGAATTCAGGAGACACCACTACTCAACTACCTGACAAAGCCAAAAAGAATGAGCCTGAGGCCAAAGCTCAGTGAATAACAGGATTTTTAAGCCAAAAGAACCTTTAGAAGAGATCCCTTCTGAACTCTTTCATTTATAAATGAGGAAACTAAGCTCCTTAGAGATGGGGCAGTTCACTCCAGACCATCCTTCCAGGAGACACCAGATCAGAACTCTTTCTTTTCTTTTCTTTTCTTTTTTCTTTTCTTTTCTTTCTTTTTTTTCTTTTCTTTTCTTTTCTTTTCTTTTCTTTTCTTTTCTTTTCTTTTCTCTTTCCTTTCCTTTTCTTCTCTCTCTCTCTCTCTCTCTCTCTCTCTCTCTCTCCAGGAGACACCAGATCAGAACACTTTCTTTTCTTTCTTTCTTTCTTTCTTTCTTTCTTTCTTTCTTTCTTTCTTTCTTTCTCTCTCTCTCTCTCTCTCTCTCTCTCTCTCTTTCTTTCATCTTTCTTTCTTCCTCTCTTTCTTCCTTTCTTTCTTTTTGTGCTACTGGGGATTGAACCCAGGGGCATTCTACCTCTAAGCTACACCGCCAACCCTATCTTATTTATTTATTTATTTTGAAACAAGTTTCAGAGGGCCTCCCTAAGTTGCTGAGGCTGGCTATGAACCTGCGATCCTCCTGTCTCAGCCTCCCAAATACTGGGATAACAGGCGTGTGGCACCACATCTGGCTTTCAGGACCCATCCTCATCCAGTGCTCTTCCCAGGCTCCCTCACAGCCAATCCCTGATCCTTAGGTTTTAACTTGCCTGTTTGACAAAAATACTGGTTTTTATTTTCATTTCAAAAAAGAAAAGGAATTCCCCGGTTTGGTGTCAGGTTCCTGACTTCCACTTACTCTCTGTGGGCGGGCAGGCTCCTCTCCACTGTCTTTGCGAATTCTTGATATATTTAAGCCGAAGTCAGCAGTCTCCACATGAGCGTTATTGGCGCCCTCCTGAAGAAAGGGAGACAGTGATGGTCAGCTGTGGGAGCGATTTATAGATGCTAGGTGTAGCTGCCTGCTGCCTTGTGCAAAATCAAAAGCTGGGTACCAATTCTGTAATGGGGAGCCCAGTGTGTTATTTGGCCATTCTTGTGCAGATCCAACAAGATGAAGAAACTTTCCAACTGAGCCATGAGGAAGGAGCTGTCCCTGCAGGACAGAGATGACACCAGGCCATAGATTCCAAGCATCTTTTCCAATGGAGGAAATAGCTGTGCCTCGACCCCTCCCCACTTGCTGGCTTGTCTTTCCTCCTGTGGCCAGAGCTGGCGGAGTGTGGAGATACAGCAAAGTCAGCCAGCCAGCCTCCTGTGGGACTCACCTGCCCCATGTCACCCCCGGCCCCCAGGTCAGTCTCCAGTTGCCAATGCCATAGACCCTCCTGAAGGGTGAATAATTCCTTTTGACCAATTGGGTTTTGTGATTACTCCTTTATATCCTGCCAAGAATCTTCAAAATTAATTCTTTTCATTCCTTTTCTTAGTTTCTATTGATCTTTTTTAAAGCCTGGAATGTTTTGTCCTAGATCAGAAGGTTCTAGACATGATCTCTGAGTCAGGAGGCATTGATTTCGCCTGCCTGCTGGGCTCTCTCCTCTTGCTGCCCGGCCTCTCCTCCTCTAGAAAGTCCAGTGCAGAGGTCTGGGGAGAGGACCAACGTGCTTTGGAGAAGCATGCGTGCTTTGGAGAAGCCTAACAGGAGACTCTGAGATCCAGCCACACCTGAGACTATCTCTGGCCTGTGATTAGGAACCCAGGGTATACTTTGGAATGGGAAGACTTGCCACCTGCTGTTGCCACAGCTGGGAAGCTTGAAGTCTGCAGCAGCCAGGTCCTACCCCTCCCAGGCCCCTCTACTCTCAAACAAAGGAGGGGATGCTCTTGCTCAAATTAAGAAGCATTGGGAAATCTGTGGATTTGCCCATGATTTCAATCCAGCATACTAAAAATCCACAACTTTCAAAGAATTCTATAATTCAGTTAAATCATATAGCAATTTTAAAAAGATTGGACCTCAAAAAGTAAATAAATGTGACTGTTTTCTTAGGGCTATTTCTCAGCCAAGTGTGATATTAGCAACGTCAAGAAAAGTCATCCTGACCTGCTTAGGATGCTCCTTATTGAGACATTTGGTGTCCCCTGTCTTTCCTGTTGTGGTTTTGGATCGTGGCCTCTGTTGATTGATCTTGGGAAGATTTTGACAACTGTCACTCATCACCCTAAGGAAGAGAATGAAAACCTTGGAGATTATTCTAACCACTTAATTTGAAGTAAATAAGCAACTAATGTAGTACACTTAAAGTGAGTTCTTGAAAGATATGCAGATGTACACAATAGAGCCATTCATCTGTGCCATCCATCCAGCTTGTCCATCCTGCCCCTGACTCCCTCCAGGCTACCTGTTGGGTGCCTTCAAAACCAGACTAGAGGATCCACTTCCTGCCAGAGACCCAAACTCACCCTCTTCATTTCCCTCTCACAACACATAGCTTCAGCGATTCGGCAGATGGCTTTAGTTCTCAAGAGCACATTGCATTACAGAATCCTTCCATTGCTTCTTCCCACTTCCTTATGAGCAACAGACCAGGGGAAATTGAGTAGGGTTGGAGGGAAGGAGTCCTCCTATTCTAATTAAGAAGCATTAGAAAAACTGGGGGTTTTCCCATGGTTTTAATTCAATGTACTGCATACACCTTGCCTGCTTCAAATATCACCCAGCATTCTGTGTGTGACACACATCAAGAGAGGCTTGTGGGCCAGGCATCGTGGCACATGCCTGTAATCCCAGCACTTGGGAGGTTGAGACAGGGCGATTGCAGGTGCAAGACCAGCCTTAGCAACTTAGCGAGACCCTCAGAAACTTTGTGAGACCCTGTTTCAAAATAAAAAATAAAATAGGGCTGGAGTGGAGCTCAGAGGTAGAATGACCCTGGGTTCAATCCCCAGCAACCCCCTCTACTCACACACACACAGGAGAGGCTTGTGGGAGGAAAGAAAAACTTACCTCATGTCTGTTGTCACAGACCATTCATATTTGCCAAACAATTTTTCACCAAATACTATTTACTTCAGGCAAAATAAATTGATAAGGCCGGAAGTCAGAAGAGTAGGTAACTCTGGTGAAGATGGGCAGTATTGACTGGAAAGGAGTAGAGGGAGCCTGCTGGCGGCCTGGGTGTGGTACTGGTTACAGGAGCTCTTGCATTTGATTGTGTGTGTGTGTAATATATACCATGTATAATATATATATATATATAATATATATATGTTATATATATTATATATTATACATCACTATAAGGGCAAAATAAATTTGTTCACTACATCCTCATAATTAGACATAAAATTCAGTGTTAGAATATCTGTATTTTGCAGTAGAAGATGACATCCAGAGAGAGGCAGGACCTGCCTGGGGGGGGGGGGGTTGAACATAAACTCCCACATCACAGTTGTCTTGTTCTCTCAGCTCTTTGGTCCCTATGTACGCGAGTCATCTGTGGCAAGTTTGGTAGAAATATTTCTCCTGTGTCCTGAGTGACCTCAGAGAGTTGCTGCTTCAACTCTGTTTCTTTGTGAGGAAGAAAAAGTTGCTCATCTTTAATAATAACACAGAGCCATTTGGTCAGCAAGACTACCATGCTGACAATACCACCAATGCCCACACATGGTGATCCCCATGTTGGGCATCATGAGAGGTGGACACTGACCATTCTCAGAGCAGCTTTTTCCATCTCTAAACTAGGAATAAAAACAACGGTCCTTTGGGCCTTTTGCTGGCACAAAAATGAAATAACTGTGAAATGAATACCAAGCATTTTATAAATGCAAACCCTTATTAATAGAGTTCATTTAAATGAAGTTTTATAAATATAGTTAAATTTGCCTCTACATCCTTGTGGCTCTTTGATTTCTCATTGGATGCAACTGATCCACAGGTTTGCTTCAGTACAACCAAAGACAACAGTACTTACAATCATAAAATTCTTCCAAATATGGAACCAAATCCTCCCTCCCCTGCTTGAGCCTTAGCCACCAGTTCTAGTTGTATTGTGTCTCATGGAATTCTGCAGAGGGCGAAGACGACTACTGCATTGTACTGAGGATTGCCCTTCCAAGTCCTCTGTTCAAGCTAAACTTCTCCAGTTGCTCCAGTCATTCCTAAAGTTACCTGATCCCAGATGCCTCCTCATCCTGATCCCCTTCCCTCTGTCCACCAGAGACCAGAATCACATGTTCTCCTACTTTTGGGACAGTGTATTTCTACTGATGAGGCGTCAGACCACGTTAGCAATCACACCACACTCAGGTGATGTTAATCCCTGTGTAGTCACCTGTAGTTTACTCAGATTGCTAAATTCAGTTTTGCAGCAGGGGAGCTATTTGTTGGGCTTTTTGGTAAAGCCTAAACTTTGTTCCATTAAATTTCATCTTGTTACTTTGTGCCCGCCTTCCAAACTGTCAAGACCTTTCCAGATTCCAATTCTGTCACCCATCACATAACTTCTCTCCCTTTGGTCATCAGAAAATCTGTAAACTGGAAGCACGCTCTCTGGTGTGAGATTCAAGATTAGGAAAAGACATTTTGATTCACTAGTAGCCAGTCTCATGACACAGCCTCTCATTCAGTAACTATCTTTCAGTATAAGTTGTGAACAGAAACACCATTCTTTGCTTTCCTGGTTACCGTTTCTGAACCATTTGCTATCCAGCCTTTCTGCTTGCCATGTGCAGACATTTACTCAGAGAGGAGCTGAGGAAACCCCAGGCTGCCACACACGCCACTGTGCTCCATCCCTAAAGGGAAACAAAGCCCTCCAACAGCATTCGCTCACAGAGCGTCTGCCAGACAAAGAATGCTCAGGAAGTTCCAGGCATGAATGTGTGGCTGAAAAAGAATCAGAATCCAAGTGCATCCCAAGCTGACCTCTTAAAATGCTCCTCACTGCTTCCATTTACATGTAGTTATCATTTATTACTAGAGTCTGACTAGCTTTATGAAAACTATAAATAAAGGAATAGCACTTTTGTCAAAACGATAAAGCCGGTCCTAGAGAATAGGACTGGCAGTCTCGGGCGGAGCACCATTGTGAATACTATGAAGAACATGTGGCCCCATGGACCTTCGTTATAAGCAGAGCCAGGCCGCCTGTGAGGCATCCTGGTCCTGACCTTCCTAGGCTGTAGACAGGGAACTGTATTCCCAAGATCGGGGAACTTGATGAGATATATAGAATTTATACCTCTTGAGGCCTAATAAGTTACTTGTGTTTTCAATCTAGGTTTTCTTTTTCTCACTCACATTATATGATTTTTAACAATGTTGTTCACTGCCTGAATGGTTATATGGCTCCTATAGAAACCCCACTTTCACCTGCCTAGGTATTTCACCTGTTTAGGTATTATTATTATTATTATTATCATTATTATTATTGGGATTGAACCCAGGGGTGCTCTGCTTCTGAGCTATGACCCTAGTCCTTTTTATTTTTCGAAACAGGGTCTTGCTAAGTTGCTGAGGCTGGCCTCAAACTTGTGATTCTCCTGTCTCAGCCTCCCAAGTACTAGGACTGTAGGTGTGTGCCACCATGCCCAGATTATATTTTATTATAATAGCAAAACTCTGCAAGCCCTGCTTCCCCACAGCTGCCATTCCTGGGTGGCAGCACCCTGGAACCCTTGGGCATTTCTGAATGAGCCATGACAATGAGTGTGTGTACAGAGTGGGAAGGAAGGAATGGGAGGGACACCGAGGCAAGAATGGGGGGCCTCATGAGAGGATGTGTCTTCCCAGAATGGTCAAGAGAAAGAGGGGCTCCCATCAGGTTCTCCAAGTCCCAAGTGAAATTTGGACAGGAGGGGCTGGGGAAAGGCACCCAAGATGAGCATGTGTTGGGCAGGCCCGGTACACATGGTGGCACTAGGGAGGTAGAACTGGAGCCTGTCCTCCTAGATTACTAATTACCTTCAGACAGGTCAGGACTTGTAGTCCAGGAATGCACAAAGAAATTACAGGCACTATTTAAAAGGTGGAAATAAGCAGGGTGTGGTGGCACAGGCCTGTAATCCAGGTACTTGGGAGGCTGAGACAGGAGGATTGCAGATTTGAGGACAACCTCAGCAACTTAGTGAGGCCCTCAGCAAATTAGAGAGACCTTGTTTCATAATAAAAAATAAAATTGGGCTTGGGTGTAGTTCAGAGTAGAGTGCCTCTTGGTTCAATCCCCAGTAACACACAATAAATAAATAAATAAATAAATAAATAAATAAATAAATAAATAAAATATTTTAGGGGGTGGTCACCATGTGTCAGTAACTCACTAGGTGCCAGAAACTTGCTCCACACCTATAAATGGCAGAGCCAGGAACTGGGCCTGGGTCTTTTAACCTCTGAGGTCTGTACTTCCTATGCCACCTGGCCTAGAAAGGCAGAGCATCACTGGATGCAATTATTTGCAGTAAAACTGGAAGATCTAAGGTACACCAGCCCATGCCCTGGACAGCTGTATCATGAGGGGACTTGATGGCTGAGCTTCCCAAGGCCACATGACCGCAGTCTGGTATAGCCAGTAGTCAGACGTGGAGGTGCCATAGAGACTCTTCTGGAAAGATCCCACAGACTCCTAGAGTTGAGTCGATCAAGATGAATTATGATTCACTTTACCTTCTGGTCTTCCCTCCACTTCTTGGCGGTAAATTATTTTCTGCTGTGGCAAAACAAATATTGGGAGAAAAAGGGAAGAATTTAATCTTAAGAGAGAGAAAGTGTTTTTGGTTTTTGTTTTATTTTTAGATATGTTTCTCCTTTTACATTGTTCTTAAAGTTTGCACTACAGTCTTTTGGACCAGAGACTTAGCTATTCTGATCTAGAGAGAAGTGAAATCACCAGAGAGGAAAAAGAAGCTGAGCTTTCCCAGGCATCTTCACAGAGACCCCAAGACCTCAGACAGGAAACATGCTGGAGACCATGCACCAGAGCCAACTCCAACGCAGGATGCTGAGGTGCGTGGGACCCCAAAGAGAGTGTGAGAGCCTGACAAGGAACACTTATGACTCTGCCAGTTTAAAGACATGGTGTCCAGTATCACAGGAGAATGTGGGTATCAAGCTAGATGAACACAAGCCATTTAGAAGTCAGATGGTGTCAGTAACAGTGCTAGTGGCCCTGTGTCCAGGACTCAAGGCTTTCTCGAGGCCCATATCTGACAACCAGTTAAGAAAGCCAAGCTCTGAACCCTGCATTGGAAGGGAGCTCAGATAAAAAACCCTCAGACCCCTTCCAGCTCAGATTCGGCCCTGGCTATTTTTAATTGATGCTCCTCTCGGCTTCCTGGTCCCTACATGAAATGTTAAAGCCTGTGGCTTAACAAGTGCCTTGTAAACAGGACAATGCTCTCCTTGGTTTATAATTACTTCCCCCACTTACAGACTTCTAAGTCAATGTTACTACAAAACCTAGAGCCCTGGCTTTAGATCTTCCCCCAGCCAGCCTCCTTGACTGCTAACCTACGCTGGGTCCTTGCATTCTATTGATCATTATCTGGATTGATGGCTTTCAAAAGCATTTCATTATCTATACATGAGCTATTAGCTTTACCAATACTCATTTTCATGTTATTTTTGAGATAGATAATAGGTCTTGTTAACAAGAAAAGTCTTTTGTCATTTATTCTCTTCCAACAGCCCTCTCCATCTCTACAGAAATTAATGCTGGTGTTCTAAAGAGTACTTGTGGCACACTGGGGTTTTGCTTTCATTGCCCTAAAACATAAATTCCTCAAACAAATGCCAACAGACTAAAGTGACATCAATATCCAGATGATCATGTTAAAGTTGTCTGCTCTGGGTCTAAGAAAGGCTGCGAGATCTTTCTGGTCTCTTCTGACAGTGCAGGGTGAAGGGCGCCATCTATCTGAGATAAGGATGAAATACTATTCTTCACAGTGGGATAAAGCCTTATTTCTAGACAATAGCCCATGTACCTGTGTCTGATGCTTTTTTAACAATTTTGGGGTATTTCTGGAATTTTACAAAATAATAGCTCTCATATTCCATCAAAATAGTTTCAAGATCTACGTTGTCACAAACTTCAAAGCGTCGTAACCCCAGTTTAGTTTCTTGTTCCAAAGTATTGGCTGTATCCATATATCTGGCAGTTTTAAAGAAAAAAAAAATTAACTATGGGTATAAAAAACAAAGGCAAGGATGAATTACAAATCAAAAAAGACTCAATACAAAGAGTAAGCCTATATTAAACAGTATATTAGATGAAAACTAGTACATACGAAGTTTTTCTTTTTTTTTTTTTGTGGTACCGGGGATTGAACCCAGGGGTGTTCTACCTCCGGGCTACACCCCTGGCCCTATTTTTTATACTTTATTTTGAAACTGGGTCTCACGAAGTTGCGGAGGGCCTCACTAAGTAGCTGAGGCTGGCCGCGACCACGGATCCTCCGGTCTCAGCCTCCCAAGTACTGGGATTACAAGCGTGCGCCACCACGCCCGGCTCATATGAACTTTTTCTATAGAGTAAGGGACCTTACATATGTAAAATATATCCAAATATTGTCTTTCAAAATAGTTATCTCTAGAAGCATCATACTTAGTCTACTGATGTCACCATTGTTTAAAACAATTTTGGAAGTGCTTTATAATGAATAAGTAAATCAACTAAGAAAAAGTATTGTAAATTACCTTTACTCATTTTTAGCCAAAAAATAGGTATTTGCCAAACTTGATTACCTCTCTATTCATCAGTATTCATTTTAGGTAACATCTGGCAATTGTTGAAATCCAAATCCAACCCCCCAAAGATCAGACTTGCCGTCATTAAGGGAATTCAGAACACCTAATGAGCTCTGAAGGAAATTCCAAGGATGTGTTGATTAACAACGCTGAGGAAATTTAGCATAAGAAGATGTCATCTGGTCAAGTGTGGTGGTGCATGCCTATAATCCCAGTATTTGGGAGGCTGAGACAGGAGGATCACAGGTTCAAGTCCAGCCTCAGCAACTTAGCAAGACTCTCAACAACCTAGCAAAACCCTGTTCAAAAATTAAAAAAAGAAAAAAATAGGGCTTATGGTGTAGCTTGGATGTAGAATATCAAGAAGAAGAAGAAGAAGAAGAAGAAGAAGAAGAAGAAGAAGTCATCTGTCGAATATATTATTTCTGGTAATTTTTACTTAGTTACAGTAAAGGTGCTTCTGTGTGTAAGGAGCATAGTCACCGTTGTTTTGAGCTGTCATTTTTAACTTGTCCAATGGCAAGGTTGTCCAGTGGAAGCAGTCTTAGCACTAAAAGCAAGGGCTTTGTCTCAAAATCCTCTGAAAATAGAAAGATTTCCAGGTCTTAATTTTTAGTTGTTAATGTGTGTGTGTGTGTGTGTGTGTGTGTGTGTGTGTGTGTGTGTGTGTATGTGTGTTACTGGGGATTGAACCTAGGGGCATTCTACTTCTGAGCTACACCTCCAGCCCTATTTTATTTTTTGTTTTGAAACAGCATCTCACTAAATTGCTGAGGCTGGCTGAGAATCTGAGATTCTCCTGTCTCAGCCTTCCAAGTACTGGGATTACAGGTATGTGCCATCACACCTGGGTTAACTTCTTTTTAAATTCATTCAACCAACGACTTTCTTTTGAAAACTGTGTGCATGTGCAAATGTGCATAAATTAGTATACAATTTCAGTGGCTCATCCAAGGACCTCAGGTTAAGAATTCCTGCCACAGGTTACAGTTCTTTCTGTTTGGTTCAAATATGGACCAAAGGCAGAAGGAGGAAAACATTCTTTTTTTTTATTATGCTCTCTTCTCTGTATCAGATTCAGGTCAGTTGGGAAATTGAATTTTCTTTAAAGAGGTTTCCATAATTATTTCCAATGACCTTTAAGTGTACTTATCTTTCTCAAGCTAAATTTAAAGAATTTGTAAAACATACTCAGTTGACTGCATAGTCAGCTTATATGCTTATTGATGTCTCACCAGACTTCTATGCTACATTTGTCCCCATTTTACAGAGACTAAAAGCTAAATATGAGCTAGGTGTAGTGGCACACACCTGTAATCCAAGTACTTGGGAGGCTGAGACAGGAGGATCACAAGCTTAAGGCCAGCCTGGGCAATTTATCAAGACCCTGTCTCAAAATTTTTAAATATAAAAATAAAAAGGGGTGAATGTGTAGTTCAGTGGTAGAGCATCTCTGGAATCAACCCTCAGCACCACACACACAAAAACAAACAAAAACCCTAAGAATGTCTTAAAAATAATAATTTATGTTTAGTATGGAGTAATATTCATTTAAGAAAAAACTAGGAAATACAGGTAAGTCAAAAGAAAATTTCACCACTCAGAGATGACTCAACATTTTAAAAATAACTACACACATATGTTTACATATAAGCATTTGTAAAGCAAATACGTAAGGATGAAAGACAGGAACATGCACTGTGTAGATTGGGTCTTTGCTGACATCACATTGCATTCGGAACTATTTCAAGGATTGTGGAGATTTGACTTAGAAATTACTAGAAAAGCCGGGCGTGGTGGCGCACGCTTGTAATCCCAGTACTTGGGAGGCAGAGACGGGAGAATCCGTGTTCGTGGCCAGCCTCAGCTACTTAGTGAGGCCCTCCGCAACTCTGTGAGACCTGGTTTCAAAAAAAGTATAAAAAATAGGGCCGGGGATGTAGCTCGGAGGTAGAACGCCCCTGGGTTCAATCCCCAGTACTGCAAAAAAAAAAAAAAAATTACTAGAGAAGATGATTGCACCATGTTTCCTAAGTTAATTGATTAGGGGAACAAAATTTCTTCTCCATGTTTCTATTATATTAGTTGAGCTTAAATGAGGTCAGTCACAAAGCCACTCAGTGTTCTAAGCCAACAGTGAGAGGAAAGGGAGTGGGCAGCAGCAAGCAGGAAATAACAGTACCCAGGAGGAAGGCCGTTGCATCAGTGGACCCAAGAGGATGGGCATGTAGGACTAAAATACCTGTATCCATGACCCTCCATTGCCTACCCTCACAAATTCCCGCTCACACATTCAGACTCTGGTCTGTCATTCTTCCATGTAGCCCATGCCCGTTCTTCCTCTGCACCTCTGCCCATCCTATCTGTCTTTATATATTCCACACATCTTTCAAATCCTGCTCAGCAAAGCTTTCTCTGATTGGCCATTCCAATCTAATCTGTTCTCCTTGTTGAATTCCTAGCACTGCATTAAAGATATACTGACACATCCTTAAAAATACCTATAGTTCACTTTTCATCTCAATAATCCACTGATCATCAATCCCCTTTCCCAGCAGGTCTCAGAAAAATGATCAACTCTAGTATAATTTTCATTGATTGGAGATATGAGCCATCTAGTGGCAGAAGGGAAAATGCACACTTTGTAAGTAGTATACAGTGAATTCTTCCAGCCATAACAATTGAAGAAGGGTTAGCTATGTTTTGCAGGGGTTTTGTTTTGTTTTATTACAACAGTTTTTCTTTCTGATACAGTTTCTGGAACACAAAATATATTGCAATAAAATTCAGAGATTATTTGTGTAAATAGCGTTGTCTTACTTCTGGATTTTTCTACCCATCTACATTCTAGTAAGTTCTTCAGTGGCTACTCAGATAACATTGTTGAGCATCACTTAATATTATGCTCACAGTATGTCCAAGTTTTATGTGATTCAACTAATCTATGAAGGCAGAATTCTCAAAGCATTCCATGGCCAGGCATGGTGGTGCACACCTGTAACCCCAGTACTTGGGAAGCTAAGACAACAGGATCACAGGTTCAAGGTCAGCCTCAGTAACTTAGCAAGCCCTTCAGCAATTGAGCAAGACCTTGTTTCCAAACAAAAAATAAAATGGGCTGGGAGTATATCTTGTAGGTAGAACGCCCCTGAATTCAGTCCCTAGTCTCTCTCTCTCTCTCTCTCTCTCTCTCTCTCTCTCTCTCTCTCACATACACACACACACACACACACACACACACACACACACACACACAGAATTCCATGGGAAACTAGGCTCTAAAGACAGTCTGAGAAAAAAAATTCCATAGCCAAATTGGTTTGCAGAACCCTAAATACTGTGATGTTAACACAGATATTTCCAATGCACATAGTAAATTAGTTGGTCCGAGAAGTCCTGAAATAAGGAACCAACCGTATTTAACCTGTTTGCCAAGCTTATCTAGCCAGAAAACGCTTTTAGTTAATGCCTATTAGTATTCTCCAGAATTATCGTTTCTACTGTTCTACACACTAAGAAAATGCTGCTGTTAATTCAGAGTTCTTTGGCAAGAGCTGAAATTCCATCAAAAGATGAAGAAGTAAAATGGACCAAACCCATATTCCACATGCTTTAACTCTCTTGCTAAACCAGGTTGGATATAAAACAAATAAAATACAAATCCTCTCTCCTCTACGGTAAAAATAGCAAATGCTCATAGGAACTTACTTTGTGTTGGGCACTATTATAAGTATGGAACATATTTAATCCTCATAATAATAGTATCTACCTGATACTTAGCTATGCCCCATTACCCCATTTTACAGATGAGGAAAGTGAAGCACAAAGAGACTAGGTAACTTGTTCAAGATCACAGGTTAACAAAGAGCACAGTGGGCATTTGAAATAAAGCAGCCTGGCTCCTGCTGAGCATAGTGGTGCACACCTGTAATCCCAGCTCCTCAGGAGGCTAAGCCAGAAGGATCACAAGTTTGAGGCCAGCCTGAGCAACTTAGGCAGACCTTGTCTTAAAATAAATTTTTTAAAAAAGGGCTGGGGATGTAGCTCAGAGGTAGTGTACTTGTCCGGCATGTGCAAGGTCTTGGGTTCAATCCCCAGCACTGGGAGAGGGGAGGGAAAGCAATCTGGTTCCTAAGTCTACGTACTTATCCACGAAGCCTTTCCTACCACGGTAAACCCCACACTCTCGTCCTAGAGTAGATGCCTGGCACTTTCTCGTACGCTGCCCTGGGATTTCCTTTCTTTAGGTGACTGGTGAATAGTTCAGAGCAACCTCTGGGCCACATCGGACTTCCTGGCTTGTCGATTTCATGAACACCCTCATACTATAGATGGGGAAACAGAGACACAGAAGGACCCAAATCAGGCCTGCTCTGCTCAGGCTGTTTCTCCCACCCCCACCACCCTGCTATGACTAGACGTGGGCAGTAAGCAGGTGAGAATCAGCTGATGTCCGGTCTGCTCATCAAGGGGGTGGGGGCTCATTTCTCTGGTCTGAGACTAGTGGTGATGCAGAAAGAACAAACCATTGTACCAACAAAATTTAAATCCCTAACACCCAAAAGAGGGCTGTCTGATAAAACTGTTTCAAAGTAAGTAGAGAGGTGAATGTTTGATGACCCTTTTGTTAAAAGAACATCATTAAAAACACAGAGACACCAATTGACCAAATTGTATATGTGCATGTACAAATATGTAACAAGAACTCCCACTATTATGTATAATCATAAGGCACCAGTTTTAAAAATGCAGCTCACATGTATTCTGATTTTCCTGAGGGATCCTCAACCAAAAACAAATCTTGACTATCTTAAGGAAAGGAAAAGTTGGTAAGAGAGCTATCTTTGTGTATTTAGCCAGCAGTGGGACTTTAGGAAACCTCATTTCTATGCTATCTTCAAACCTGAAGGGGAAAGGAAAAGTATTTTATATACTGGGTAGATCTGTTAATAAGTTTTTAATGCATAATGTGAACAATATGTAGGTAAAGGACACAATGAATGTGTGTGTTTGGGTTGCTGGACAGGACAGGGAGGATGAAAGGTGGAGCATAGAAGATTTTTAGGGCAGAGAAATAATTCTGATACTATAATGGTAGGTTCATGTCATTGTACATCTGTCAAAACTCCTAGAACTGTATCACACAGAGTAAACCCTGATGGAAGCTATGGACTTTGGTTAATAAGAACATATCAATATTGGTTTATCAGTTATAACAAATGTACCATATCAATGCAAGATGTTAATAATAGAGGAGGGGCTGGGGGTGTAGCTCAGTGGTAGAGTGCTTGCCTGGCATTCACACACCCCAGCACCATAATAATAATAGGGGAAATTGGAGCCACTTGTGGTGGCACACATCTGTAATCTCAATACTTAGGAGGCTGAGATAAGAGCACCACAGGTTAGAGGCCAGCCTCAGCAACTTAGTAAGACTCTCAGCAGCCTAGTGAAGCCTTTTTTCAAAACAAAAAATATAATGGGCTGGGGGTGTAGCTTGGAGGTAGAATGCCCCTGGGTTCAATCCTCAGGACCACAAAATATATAAATAAATAAATAAATAAATAAATAAATAAATAAATAAATAAATACTTTAAAAATATGAAGTTGCTCTAATATAGTCTATTAATTGTGTCTGCGAAAAACAGAGGTCAGAGAAAGGGAGGAATCATCCTTGAATATTTGTAATGTAACATACCCTTCTTGCATTAAGTAATGCAAAATCAAAATGAGAAGATTTTTTCGCCGTGCTTCTGTCCTCATCTCGCACTGTGAACAAAGAGGAAAATTTAGATGGGATAATAAGATAGAATGCTGCTTTTATAGCAATAACCCCTTGAAAGCAAATGTAACCTGTCAAAACCAAGCAGCATGACTTAAAGGCTGGGAAGCAGTTTGAAGCCTCTAAGGAGATATAAAGTTGTTTTCCACCGTCTTTTTTTTTCTTCAAGCTGCTTTCTCAAATGTAAACTTAAGGGACAATAATTTGAATTAGGTTTGCACTTTACTAGTTGAACTTCTTACTAACAAGCTAATTGGCCTTTTGTTGCTTATAACCACGAAGAAGCAAATACACACACACACACACACACACACACACACACACACACACCTGCTCTTTGAACCAGCTTAAGGAAAGTGATTATAAAAATAAACTGATGAGCCAGAAATCAGCTGTAACAGCAGCCACTTAACTGAGTCCTAATAAACCATCTGGGGCAACTGCATAGCCGGGCATTCTGACTAGCCACTGAGCAGAACAGAGGCAGAAAAGGAAGACTCCCGCATATAAGGTCCTTATTCAAAATGAATGAATTTGTACCTTTATTCCCAATGTTAATGTACTATATTTAGTAATCTGGTATTTCAGATTCTCCCGAAATGTATTCACAAAATGCTTCTATTCAACGGTACCTCCTTTAATTAAAAATAACTTTGTAAGGAGAACACAGGTAAGAACTGGAAAAAAATGAGAACGGCCCCTCTGTGGCCCAAATTATGTCATAAAAATCTATGTACAAACACTCAGAGATGGATGATGGGAATGGTTGTACAACTATGTGAATATACTTAATACCACCCTACACTTAAAATGGTTAAGATGATACATTTTATGTTATATATATATATATATATATATATACATATATAGAGATAGATTTTATCACAATACAAAAACAGTTTTAAAATTAGTACTATTTGATTCTTAAATAATAATATGCATGATTTTATTTTATTACAATGTAATTGAAAGCTGTGAATGAATGTCAGAAAAGCATAAATATGTGTCATGAGTATTTTTAACTTTAAAACAGCGTCTCACTAAGTTATTATGTACAGCCTTGAACCTGCGATCCTCCTGTCTCAACTTCCCAAATACTGGGATTAGGGGTGTGCGTAACCGTACCTGGCTGTTCTAAATATTTTTTATCCTCCATTGGTTAAATCCATGGCTTCGGAACCTTCGGGTACAGTGGGGTCCACTGCATGTTTAAATGGATGTTTACCTCTTCAAAGTAGTCCCTTGGCAGTTCATGTTCTTATTGCATTGCTCAAAAAATTCCTGCAAGTCCTATTTTAAAACTGTCTCCAATATAGATTAATGATTGGCCTTCTCCCAGCCCAACTCTACAAAAAGTACTAAGTGGCCCTTGTAGAAAACTGGGACAATGAATAAAGGCAAAAGAAACACACACACACACACATACACACACACACACACACACACACACACACACACACAATTTTGGTCACATTCTGTAAGTCTTTTTACAAAGTAGGGGGTCCTGTGTAGTTTCATAACCGTATTTTTTTTCCTTAAAATATTTTGTAAGCTGGGCATGGTGGTGCAGGCCTGTAATCC
>PVJS01011537.1:0-45563 GCA_004027185.1 Glis glis | reverse complement strand
GGCCCTATTTTTTATACTTTATTTTGAAACCGGGTCTCACGAAGTTGCGGAAGGCCTCACTAAGTAGAGAGAGAGAGAGAGAGAGACAGGGAGAGAGAGAGTGAGAGAGCTGAGGCTGGCCATGAACCCGGATCCTCCGGTCCCCGCCTCCCAAAGTACTGGGATTATAAGTGTGCGCCACCACGCCCGGCTTCAATTTTATTTTAATTAATTAATTAATTAATTTATTTTGTGGTACCAGGGATTGAACCCAGGGGTATTCTACATCCCAGCAACATTCCCAGCCCTATTTTTTATTCTTTATTTTGGAACAGGGTGTCTGTCACTAAGTTATGGAGGGCCTCACTAAGTGGCTGAGGTTGGCTACTAACCTGTGATCCTCCTGTCTCTGCCTCCCAAGTACTGGGATTACAAGCATGCGCCACCATGCCCAGTTTGGAGCATTTATTTTAAAATGCAGATTGTAGAGCCAGGCATGGTGGTGCATTACCTGTAATCCCAGCTACTCTAGAGGCTGAGGCAGGAGGATCAAAAATTCCAGGGCAGCCAGGCATGGTGGTGCACGCCTGTAATTCTGGTACTTGGGAAGCTGAAACAGGAGAATTGCAAATTCAAGGACAGCCTTGGCAATTTAGTGAGACCCTGTTTAAATGTGTGTGTGTGTGTGTGTGTGTGTGTGTGTATTTTTTTTACTGGGGATTGAACCCAAGGGCATTCTACCTCTGAGCTACACCCCCAGCCCTATTTTTTTTATTCTTTTTTTTTTTTGCGGTACTGGGGATTGAACTCAGGGCCATTTTACCTCCAAGCTAAACCCCCAGCCCTATTTTTTATTCTTTATTTTGAAACAGGGTCTCACTAAGTTGTGGAGGGCCTCACTAAGTAGCTGAGGCTGGCTGCGAACCCGGATCCTCCCGTCTCAGCCGCCAGACTACAGGGATTGCAAGTGTGCGCCACCATGCCCAGCAATATTTATTTCTTGAGTGTCTACTATATGTCAGGCACTGGGGATACAATACCTCGATAGACAAGAGGCCTCTTCTTGTGGGGTTTAGTAGAGGACAAGCATTAATCAGATAATCACACGAATAAATATATAATTATATGATTACAAACTTAGAAAGGAATACAGGTCTGTGCCACATTCTGTGGTCATATGCTGGGTGATATGAACATTGCAACTGTTCTTTGTGAATTTCTCTGCATGCCTTTGGATCTGGAATGATTCACTTCTCATACTTTTTGTTCTATGTAAATTATCCTCCCCCGTGACAGGAAGAGAGAAAGCAAGAGAACAGTGCCTGCTTTTTTTTTTTTTTTTTCGGTACTGGGGGTTGAAACCCGGGGCATTCTACCTCCAAGCTACACCTCCAGCCCTATTTTTTATTTTTATTTTGAAACAGGGTCTTACCAAGTTGCGGAGGGCCTCACTACTTGCTGAGGCTGTCCTCAAACCTACGATCCTCCTGTCTCTGCCTCCCAAGTACTGGAATTACAGGTGTGCACCACCACGCCCGGCTTCCCTGCTTTTATATTTTATTTATTTATTTTAATTTAATTTTTTTGTTGTTGTTGGTACTGGGGATTGAACCCGGGGCATTCTACCTTCGAGCTCCACCCCCAGCCCTATCTTATTTTTTCATTTTGAAACAGGGCCTACATAAGTTGCTAAGGCTGGCTGTGAACCTGTGATCCTCCTGTCTCAGCCTCCCAAGTACTGAGATTACAAGCATGCGCCATCATGCCAGACTATAAAAATGTATTTTTTAGCCGGACATGGTGGCGCACGCTTGTAATCCCAGTACTCGGGAGGCTGAGACCGGAGGATCCGGGTTCGCGGCCAGCCTCAGCTACTTAGTGAGGCCCTCTGCAACTTAGTGAGACTCGGTTTCAAAATAAAGAATAAAAAATAGGGCCGGGGGTGTAGCTCGGAGGTAGAATGCCCCTGGGTTCAATCCCCAGTACCACACACACACACAAAAAAAGGGCTGGGGGTATAAATCTGAGGTAGAACACCCCTGGGTTCAATCCCCAAAAACAAAGAGAGAGAGGAAAAGCAAGTCAGAGGGGCCGGAATGTTCTAGATGAGATTGTGGAAGTACTTCTGACTGACTCCATGGGTGTGGATGCCTCCCGGCCAGCAGAGGTTTTGCTGGTGCTGGAGCAGGGGCGGGCTCACCATGCATGCCTCCCATTTCTCTGCCGCTCACCTCTGCGAGGGAACAGGAAAAGCATACGGTGGGCGACGGTTCAGGAGCTCAAGACTTTCTTCTGGCTTAGAGCGAATTGTAATAGACTCTAGCAATAACCAGCTCTGGAAAGAAGGGCAGGAAATGAGACACGTCCCCACCCCATCAGCTTTTGTTCAGAGAACTGGCTGACTTCACATGCAGTCATATGTGCTAAGGAATGTATGCTCAGAACCAGAAGTTGCAAATCAAGGCTTATTTTTTCCTTTTCTTTTTTTGAAACAATCACTAGACAAAGCTAAAACATTTTAGTAATTTTGTCTCAAGACCAACTTCTGTTTAAAAGTTGATTAGAGCCGGGCGTGGTGGCGCTAGCTTGTAATCCTAGTATTTGGGAGGCTGAGACCGGAGGATCCAGGTTCGCGGCCAGCCTCAGCTACTTAGTGAGGCCCTCCGCGACTTAGTGAGACCCTGTTTCAAAAATAAAGAATAAAAAAATAGGGCTGGGGGTATAGCCCGGTGGTAGAATGCCCTGGGTTCGATCCCTGATACCGCAAAAAAAAAATAATAATAAAAGTTTATTAGAAAGCCAGGCGTGGTGGCACATGCCTGTAATCTCAGTACTTGGGAGGCTGAGACAGGTTGATTGCAGGTTCGAGGACAGCCTCAACAATTTAGTGAGACCCTGTTTCAAAATAAAAAAATAAAATAGGGCTGGGGGTGTAGCTTGGAGGTAGAATGCCCCTGGGTTCCATTCCCAGTACCCCAAATAAATAAATAAATAAATAAATAAATAAATATTAAAAAAATTAAAAAACATGTGTGTGTGTGTGCATGTGCATGTGCGTTTTTCTGGGGACTGAACCCAGGGACTTACTACCTCTGAACTACACCCCAGCCCTTTTTTTTTTCGGTACCGGGGATTGAACCCAGGGGCGTTCTACCTCCGTGCTACACCCCCGGCCCTATTTTTTTATACTTTATTTTGAAACCGGGTCTCACGAAGTTGCGGAGGGCCTCACTAGGTAGAGAGAGAGAGAGACAGGGAGAGAGCGAGCGAGCTGAGGCTGGCCGCAAACCCGGATCCTATGGTCTCCGCCTCCCAAAGTACTGGGATTACAAGTGTGTGTGCCACCACGCCCGGCCACACCCCAGCCCTTTTATTTTTTGTTTGGAAACAGGGTCTCCTAGGTTGCTAAGTCTCACTAAGTTGCTGAGACTGTTCTCGAACCTGTGAGACTCCTGACTGAGCCTCCCAAGTACTGGGATTACAAGCATGTACTACCATGCCCAGCTTTCTGTGATAATTTTATTCTGCATAGACTCAAGTTCTGGGTGTTATGCTTTTAGATGGCTTGAGTACCATAAAATGTGATTTGGTAGCCAAAATGTTTGCAGGAGTTTCAAAAGGGACCACTGCTCTGAGATTAAGGAAAAAAAAAAAGTCAGCCAGGCATGGTGGCGCATACTTGTAATCCCAGTACTTGGGAGGCTGAGACAGGAGGATCGCAGGTTCACGGCCAGTCTCAGCTACTTAGTGAGGCCCTCCACAACTTAGCGAGACACTGTTTCAAAATAAAGAATAAAAAATAAGGCTGGGGGAGTAGTAGCTCGGAGGTAGAATGCCTCTGGGTTCAATCCCCAGTACCGCAAAAAAAAAAAAAAGGTGTTACACAGAGTCATCTACTGAGAGTTTCAAGTGGACACAGACACTGCTTCAGTGACATTTAATATTAAGTACATGACACACTTCTCTTAGCACTTCTGCATTTACTCCCTGCACATGACAAGTTCGGATATGAAAATAATCCTGATCCTGAAACAGAGAACTGACCACCAATATTTAAAGCTGTTTCTAGCTAGGACAACAATTTTCCAAGTATGTACAGAGAGCACAAGGTATTCTTTTAGGCTAAATTCTGTCAAGGCTCAGACAACCCTGAGGCGAAGTTAGTAAGGTCCTTGTAAGGAAATCTTCAGATTCCAAACAAAATACGCATATCTGAATATTAAAGCTTTACAACTGACCCATTGATCAGAAGTCCCACAGACTTTCTTAAACACTGAGTCTAGTGGCTCTTGATGTCCAGAAGGCACATACCATATATGTTTTTGTACTAGGAATTGAATGCAGAGGCAATCTACCTCCTAGCTATACTCCCAGCCCTTTAAAAAATTTTGTTTTTTTGGTTTTGAAACAGGGTCTCACTAGGTTGATGAGAGTCTTGCTATGTTGCTGAGACTGGTCTGGACCTGTGATCCTCCTGTTTCAGCCTCCCAAGTACTGGGATTACAGGCATGTGCCACCATGCCCGGCCACACACACAATTTCAGTCCAACTGCTGAGATCTCTTCTCCAGGGCGTACACACCATCCTGCCAGGCCCAGCTCTCTCAAAGGGCACAGGGAGGGGAAGAGAAAGCACTAGACAGCAATTAATGTACTGGTGTGTGCATCTGTGGGGGAAAAAAAGCTTGTTTAAGGGACTGGCTGTCCCAAACAAGGACAGTTTAGCAGTCCAGCGCTTATCTTTGAAGGTAAAGAAAGGTAAAATCCTGAAAAGAGGAATCAAAGAAGCTCCCAGGCAAAATATTCATTACATTTTATATGCATCTGTTGGTTCCTACCCATCCCACTGCCTTTGGGCCAAATGTGCACTTCTCAGAGAAGCCAGGCCAGTACTGGGAACGATGTTCTGACCTTACCTTTTTCTAGACCACTTCCTGCAAGCACCTGACCCAATTTCCCCAAATCTCATCACTCCGTAATCTGCAACAGGAGCCAGCACCATAGCTCTTCACTGACCTGGAGCTCTGCGCTCCCTACAGGACTTTTGCTCTGTCCCATGGAAGTACAGTGTGAATAGTGGAGACTGAGGTCGTCCTCTGGGACAGTCCCAGGAAACTCAAGTGAAGGGTGCTGGGGGGTGTACAGCACAGATTCCTCCTGTGAAATTAGTTACACACATAATGTATACACATTCTCCTGGGTCGAAACAACTTACAATAATTAATTAACATAGGCAACATAACCCGAAACAATGGTAGATCAATTTCTAATGTGACCATTTAAAAGCAGATAGTATGTCACTGGGTTAATATATCAGAATCAACTAAGAAACAATATTTTAAATACCACATTGCTGAAAACGCCTAGTGGGCCTGTCCCCCTCATCAGTCACTTTAAAAACAACGGTCATAACAGGAGAAAGAGCAAGCACCAGCTCACGACTGTGGGACACGGGACGGCGTCGACTAAGCGCTGCAGTTCACAGACGCTCCGCGGCTTCCCTTCAAGTCACAGAATCTTTTTTCTTCCGGAATGGGGATTTCAGCCTCTTCCATACACTGTTTTTGGGTTTCGATTTCTTCTCCATGGCCAGCACCGCCTCCTTTTCTTTCCTGCGTATTTCCCGGACGAGGGCATGGAAGACATCATCGATGTAGTAACGGTATGCAGCAGAGGTCTCAAAAAAGGGACAGCTGAATTCTCTGGCCAGAGCCAATCCTTCTTCTCTGGTGACCTTTAAAAGTGTTAACATGAGAAAAGTTATTTATTTTTTGTGGTACTGCAGATTGAACTCAGAGGCCTTCTACCTCTGAGCTACACTCCCAGTCCTATTTTATTTATTTATTTATTTTTTTGCAGTACCGGGGATTGAACAGAGGGGCGTTCTACCTCTGTACCACACACCCAGCCCTATTTTTTTTATACTTTATTTTGAAACCAGGTCTCACGAAGTTGCGGAGGGCCTCACTAAGTAGAGAGAGAGAGAGAGAGAGACAGGGAGAGAGGGAGAGAGAGAGAGGGAGAGAGAGAGAGAGAGAGAGCGCTGAGGCTGGCTGTGAACCCGGATCCTCCAGTCTCCGCCTCCCAAAGTACTAGGATTACAAGCGTGCGCCACCATGCCAGGCTTTATTTATTTTTTGAAACAGGGTCTCACTAAGTTGCTGAGGCTGGCTGCAAACCTGTGTTCCTCCTTTCTCAGCCTCCCAAGTACGGGGATTATAAGTGTGTGCCATCACCCCTAGCAGAAATTGAGAATGGTGAACCGGGTGTGGTGGCACATGCTTGTAATTCCAGTACTTGGGAGGCTGAGACAGGAGGATCCGGGTTCGCGGCCAGCCTCAGCTACTTAGTGAGGTCCTCCACAACCTAGTGAGACCCTGTTTCAAAATAAAGAGCAAAAAATCAGGCTGGGGGTGTAGCTCGGAGGTAGAATGCCCCTGCGTTCAATCCCGGGTACTGCAAAAAAAAAAAAAAAAGAGAATGGTAACAGTGAAAAACAATGACAACTGTCCAAAAAGGTAAATGGGCCATCCCCATAGGAAGAAAACTCCTCTTTGGAGGCAGGCAAGCAGAGTACAGAACTCCTGTAATTTGGGGAGGCTGGGTTACATGACTCTAAGGTTTCTCCTGCCTTCAAACTACATGATTCCATTTCTGGCCTATTTTCTTTTCTTTCTTTCTTTTTTTTTTACCTCCGAGCTACACCCCCAGGCCTATTTTATTTTTTATTTTGAAACAAGGTCTCGTTTAGTTGCTGACAGCCTAAGTTGCTGAGGCTGGCTCCGATCCTGCGCCCAGCTATCTATTTTCTTTTTCCAGTATTGGGGAACCCAGAGGACGGCAACCACTGAGCTGCATCCCCCATCCCCAGCCCCTTCCTTGTTTTGTTGGTACTAGGGATTGAACCCAGGGGCATTCTACCTTTGAGCTACACCCGAAGCCCTATTTTATTTTTTGTTTTGAAATAGTCTTGTTATGTTGCTGAGGCTATCCTTGAACCTGCAATCCTCTTGTCTCAGCCTCCCAAGTATTGGGATTACACGTGTGCGCCTCTGCGCCAGCTCCCCAGTCTTCAGAGTAGCTGGGATAACAGGTATGCCTGGAGGCGCCACCACGCCCAGCTTCAAGATAATTTTGGAGAAGAGACATCAAATAACATGGATATCAATATGCAATCTTAATTTTCTTCATACTTTTCATTTTAAGAAAGAAAGCCGGACATGGTGGCTCATGCTTGTAATCCCAGTACTTGGGAGGCAGAGACCGGAGGATCCGGGTTCGCGACCAGCCTCAGCTGAGACCCGGTTTCAAAATAGAGTATAAAAAATAGGGCCGGGGTATAGCTCGGAGGTAGAACACCCCTGGGTTCAATCCCCAGTACCGCAAAAAAAAAAAAAAAAGAAAGAAAGAGCCAGGTGTGGTGGCCCATGCCCATAATCCCAGTACTTGGAAGGCTGAGATGAGGATTGTAGGTTCAAGGCCAGCCTCAGCAATTTAGCAAGACCGTTGGCAATTTAGAGAGACACTATTTCAAAATAGAAAACAAAAAGGACTGGGGGTGTAGCTTGGAGCTAGAATTCCCCTGGGTTCAATCCCCAGTCTCTCTTTCTTTTAAACACACACACACACAGAGTAAAAGGGCTGGAGGTGTAGCTTGGAGGTAGCATGTCCCTGGGTTCAATCCCCAGTACCAAAAATAAAAAGAAAAAAGGAAAGGAAAAATAAATGGAAGGAAGGAAGGAAGGAAGGAAAGAAAAGCACAAGAAAAGCCAGGCATGGTGGTGTACACTTGTAATCCCAGCACTTGGGAGGCTGAGACAGGAGGATCGCAGGTTCGAGGACAGCCTCAGCAAGTAGTGAGACTCTCATCTACATATTGAGACCCCGTTTCAAAATTTAAAAAAATAAAATAAAACAGGGCTGGGAGTATAGCTCAGCTATAGAATGCCCCGGGTTCAATCCCCAGTGCCAAAAAAAAAGCAGAAGAAAAAGAGATATATACTTCAACTATTAGAAAGCCAAAATCAATATATCCAATGATGGTTATGTCATAATTCCTCCTATTTTTGGACAGTTGGACTGTTTCTCGTTTTCTGCTACCATAAATAGCCTGGCAATGAACATTTTATATATAAACCCCTGAAGAGATTTTTCCAGTGATTTAGCTGAGAAGTCTTACAAATTTAGCTACTGTCAAACTACTTCCAAAACATCCGCTGCATCCGTTGCTTCCACTAGTGAGCATGAGTGTGAGCACTTTACTACATCGTCACCTCTACACCACACAGCACAATTTTAAATGTCATCACTCACTTGGAGGGCATTGCTCATTCGAAGATCCTCAACAATTTCTCTTAGTAGCCTCTTCCTGGGTTTATAGTCCCCACCATCAGGAAGTATATCATAAAGTCTGAGCCAGGCGTGGTGGCGCACGCCAGTAATCCCCGAATTTGGGAGGCCGACACAGGAGGATTACAGGTTCAAGGACAGCCTGAGCAAGTCGTGAGACTCTCATCAACCCAGTGAAACCCTGTTTCAAAATAAAATAGGGGTGGGGGTGTAGCTCAGAGGTAGAATGCCCCTGGGTCCAATCCCCAGTACCCACCCCCAAATAAATAAATAAATAAATAAATAAATAAATAAATGAAGTCTGACCCAAGTTTCATCTGTTGCAACATAAACAGATTTTTTTTTTCTTTTGCATGTACTGGGGATTGAACCCAAGGTCTTGCACAGGCTGGACAAGCACTCTACCACTGAGCTATAACCCTAGCTCCTTTTATTTTTGTTTGAGACATGATCTTGTAAATTGGCCTCGAATTTGCAATCCTCCTGCCTCAGCCTCCTGAGTCTCTGGGATTAAGGCATGTGTCACCTCACCCGGCCAACAGACTTATTTCTGAAGTTTTAGGAAACGAACATTCCATAACCCTTCACTTAATGGGTATTCTCTTTGCCATCTTTTTTTTTGTTGTTTTTTTTGCGTTACCAGGGATTGAACGCAGGGGCGTTCTACCTCCGAGCTACACCTCTAGCCCTATTTTTTATACTTTATTTTGAAACCAGGTCTCACGAAGTTGCGGAGGGCCTCACTAAGTAGAGAGAGAGAGAGCGAGCTGAGGCTGGCCACGAACCCTGATCCTCCGGTCTCCGCCTCCCAAAGTACTGGGATTACAAGCGTGCTCCACCACGCCCGGCTTCTCTTTGCCATCTGATAATAATCTGTGAATTCTTTTATGTAAACTGATACCTAAAACCCAGATTTTATCTGTAATAATAGCAAGCTGGTAGATACAGAGAAATTTTCAAGGTGAGGGAGAGGCTAATTTTGATTTTCTGTTTTAAGGCGCAGGAATGTATAAATCAAGCAACAAAAATGACTAATACCACAGGATTAGAGATAACACTTTCTTCTCTTTCCTCACCTGTCTTAGCTGTTTTAGGTCAGACTTATTTCCCACCAGGACCACAGGGGTATCATCAGTACGTCGAACTCGGTAAATAAGCTGTTTAAACTCCCGAACTTCATGGAAACTTCGGCGATCCGTGATAGAATAACAGATGATAAACCCTTCTCCTGCCCTCATATACTGATCCCGCATGGCTGTAAACTCCGCCTAGAGGGAAGAACAGGGAAAATAACATGTGGATGCAGCCAAGGACCACATGCTAGCTATTTATTTCTCATTAAGGAAGAGGGGTGTCCATTACCTGCCATCCTGAGTCAGAGTGCATGAAAAGTTAAGAGAGAAACTAGTGATCTTTTCTCTGCAGCCATCCCACTCCCTTTGCTAGACTCAGAAACCTCTACTCATAGCATCTGAAGATTAATACCTGGCCAGCTGTGTCCAAAATGTCCAGATTGGCAGGTTCATCATCAATACGGATCCGAATTTTATAAGCATCTTCTATGGGAGGGAAGAAAGGTGGACGTTAAATCCATATATGCAGGACAAAATACCTACATTAAAACTCATTTTATAAGCCGGGTGTGGTGGCACACGCTTGTAATCCCAGTACTTGGGAGGCTGAGACAGGAGGATCGCAGGTTCAAAGCCAGCCTGGGCAATTTAGTGAGGCCCTCCGCAACTTAGTGAGACCCTGTTTCCAAATAAGAAATAAAATGGGGTTGGGGGTATAACGTGGAGGTAGAATGCCTCTGGGTTCAATCCCTAGTACCACCCCAAAAAAAACCCCTCATTTTATAAGCTGGGCATGATGGCGCACACTTGTAATCCTAGTACTTAGGAAGCTGAGACAGGAGGATCGATCACAGGTTCATGGCCAACCTCAGCAACTTAGTGAGGCCCTCTGCAACTTAGAATCTGTTTCAAAATAAAAGAATAAGCCCGGTGTGGTGGTGCACTCTTGTAATCCCAGTACTTGGGAGGCTGAGACTAGAGCTGGTTCATGGCCAATCTCAGCTACTTAGTGAGGCCCTCCACAACTTAGTGAGACCCTGTAAATAGGGCTCGGGGTATAGTTCGGAGGGTTCAATCCCCAGTACCACACAAAATAAATAAATAAAATAAATAAATTAAATAAAATAATAAAATTGGGCTGGGGGTATAGCTCAGAGGCAGGATGTCCCCTGGGTTCCATCCCCAGGAGCAGAAAAAACAAAAAACCCCTCATGCCCAATGTGGTGGCAAACACCTGTAATCCCAGTACTTGGGAGGCTGAGACAGGAGGATTGCAGGTTCACGGCCAGCCTCAGCTACTTAGTGAGGCCCTCCACAACTTTAGTGAGACCCTGTTTCAAAATAAAGAATAAAAAATAGGGATGGGGGTATAGTTCGGAGGTAGAATGCCCCTGGGTTCAATCCCCAGTACCACTAAAAAGAAAAAAGTTAAATGTCTTCTTGAAATTATACAATTAGTGATAGACCCAGCATTAAAACCCTGGGTTTCTGGGCTGCTTGACTCAAAAGCCAAAGTACAGCCGGGCGTGGTGGCCCACGCTTGTAATCCCAGTACTTGGGAGGCGGAGACTGGAGGACCCAGGTTCGCGGCCAGCGCGCGCACGCACTCTCTCTCTCTCTCTCTCTCTCTACTTAGTGAGGCCCTCCGCAACTTCGTGAGACCCGGTTTCAAAATAAAGGATAAAAAATAGGGCCGGGGGTGTGGCTCGGAGGTAGAATGCCCCTGGGCTCAATCCCCGGTACCGCAAAAAAAAAAAAAAGCCAAGGTACTTAACTACATGTTATAGTTCCTCTTCATTTTTTTCTGGTGATTGAACCCTGGAATGCTCCACCACTGAGCTACATACATCCTCAGCCTTTTCTTCTCCTTTTTATTTTGAGACAAGATCTCATTAAGTTGCCGAGGGTTAGCAACTTGCCATCCTTATGCCTCAGCCTCCCGAGCCACTGTGATTACAGGTGTGTGCAACCTCACACAACTCCTTTTCGTTTTAATAGCAGAGAATAAGGAAAAATTACAACTTATTTGACTCTTCTCTAAATAATCCATATCGTCATAATTTCTTCTTTAGGAAAGCAATCGTGTGTGTTGTGTGATACTAGGGGATTGAACCCAGGGGCACTCCATCTCTGATCTACACTCCCAGCCCTTTATAGTTTTTATTATTTATTTATTTATTTTGTTTTGCGGTGCCGGGGATTGAACCCAGGGGCATTCTACCTCCAAGCTACACCCCCAACCCTTTTTTATTTATTTATTTATTTATTTTTTTTGGTGGTACCGGGGATTGAACCCAGGGGTGTTCTACCTCCGAGCTACACCCCCAGCCCTGTTTGAGACCAGCCTCAGCAATAGTCTGACTCTCAGCAATCTAGACCCTGTTTCAAAACAAAAATAAAAAAGGCTGGATGGAGCCGGGCGTGGTGGCGCCCGCTTGTTATCCCAGTACTTGGGAGGCGGAGACCGGAGGATCCAGGTTCACGGCCAGCTTCAGCTACTTAGTGAGGCCTTCCGCAACTTTGTGAGACCCGGTTTCAAAATAAAGTATAAAAAATAGGGCTGGGGGTGTAGCTTCGAGGTAAAACGCCCCTGGGTTCAATCCCTGGTACTGCAAAAAAACAAAACAACAAAAAAAGGCTGGATGGAGGTGTAGCTCAGAGGTAAAATGCCCTTGGGTTTAATCCCTAGTACAACAACAAAAAGTTTGTACTGGGTGTGGTGGCGCATACCTATAATCCCAATACTTGGGAGGCTGAGTTGGAGGATTGCAGATTCAAGGACAGCCTTGGCATCTTTTTCAAAATAAAAAATAAAATAAGGCTGGAGAGCCAGGCATGGTGGCGTATGCTTGTAATCCCAGTACTTGGGAGGCTGAGACAGGAGGACAGCCTCAGCAATGTAGCTGTTTTCAAACAAAATAAAAATAGGGTTGGGGGTGTAGCTCAGAGGTAGAATGGTAGAATGCCCCTGGGTTCAATCCACAGTACCAAGAAAAAAAAAGAAAAGAAAGAAAAAGGTTTGTAGCCAAACTTTAATGCACTCAATTGTAAACTGAGCGAGAGCAGACAACATATTTTTTTGTTTGCCACTGTACCTCAGGGCCTACTCCAACAATGCTTAGCACATAATAGGAACTCAAGAGACATACCAGGCCGGGCGTGGTGGTGCATGCTTGTAATCCCAGTACTTTGGGAGGCGGAGACCGGAGGATGCGGGTTTGCGGCCAGCCTCTGCTCGCTCTCTCTCTCTCTCTCTCTCTCTACTTAGCGAGGCCCTCCACAACTTCGTGACCCGGTTTCAAAATAAAGTATAAAAAATAGGGCCAGGGCTGTAGTGCAGAGGTAGAACACCCCTGGGTTCAATCCCCGGTACCAAAAAAATATATATATATATATAAAATAGGGCTGGGGGTGTAGCTCGGAGGTAGAATACCCCTGGGTTCAATCCCCGGTACCGCAAAAAAACAAAAGATACATACCATTTGCTGTTGAATCAAATAATATTGTTGGGAGAGTATCTGATAATGTTGGGAAAAAATACAAACTGATTAAAAAAAGTACCTCCTGGGACTTGGCATGTAACTTAGTGGTAGCCTAGCATTTGTGAAGCCCTGGGTTCCATCCCCAGCACTACCACCACCACCACCACCAAAAAAAAAAAAAAAAAAAAAAAATCTGATATAGAACATGGAAAAACTAAACAAGAATTATTTCTATTTTTCCCAATTCCACAGAAGCATCTACTGTATAAAATGATTACGTCCAAAGCTGGGCTACCACAGCACTGACTGGCTTTGCAGGAAACAGAGCTGTGCAGGCCCCAGAGACCAGCACCATGGCAGAGTGCCACACACGAAAACAATATAGTCTGGCCGACTTTTTGTGCCCTCCCCCGCAGCTACTTCTCTTTTATACTAGGATATGATCCCTTAGAATTAAACCCGCTTCCTTATGGTTAGGAGTGACAACAATGTTCTTAGTCTTTGTACAGAATAGCAATTAAGGAAACAAAAAGGTAAAGTCAACAAAGCGACTCTTTTTTGTACTGGGGATTGATCTCAGGGGTGTTCTACCTCTGAACTCACTCCAGCTCTTCTTATTTTTTATTTTTAAACAGGGTCTTGCTAAGTTAGTGCGTGCTGGCCTCAAAACCTGCGATCCTCCTGTCTCAGCCTCCCAAGTATGGGAATTATAGGCATGCGTCAACACACCCGGTCAAAATGACTTTGCTCTCCTAACACTCTAACAGGAAGAGATTTAAAGAGTAGAAAAGACACGGGAGAAGATACTACCAAATAAAGAAATTCAGGTATAAGGAAGTAAATGAAGGGCTTCAGTGGAAGAGGTCCAGGCCCTACATGCCTGGGTTGGAGAGTTCAGTAGGTTGGCTCTACTTGTTTTTCTGCTTCCTTTTGTGGAAGTTCAAACCAGCTGACTCATACTTACAGTCAGTCTCAAGCTGGACCCTTAGAGGAGTGACAGTAAGAAAAGGCTTCATTAAGTGGCCTTTCAGCTTTTCCTTTAGTTTGACCATACAGTAACACTGACCATAAAAAATATGAAGAAGAATGTTGACCCGTTAATGCTCAGCTCAGGACAGAGGCTAAAAATGGCTTATGTACATAGAGAGTTAAATTCAGAAAAAAGGTAATATTCAATTGCTTACCAACTGCTACGAAACCCTTGTTTCTTTCTTTTCTTTTCTTTTTTGGCAGTAGTGATTGCATTCTATGTCCGAGCTACACCCCTAGACCTTTATATTTTTTATTTTGAAAGAGGAGACGGTCTTGCGAGGTTGCTGAGAGTCTAGCTGAATTGCTGAAGCTGGCCTCAAATCTATGATCCTCCTGTCTCAGCCTCCCAAGTACAGGGATTACAGGCTTGTGCTACCGTACCCCACTAATACCCTTGTTTCTAAATAAGTCTAAAATAGATGCGGAAAAAGGCTCAAAATATACGTAGGTTGAAATCACTTTTTAAGATCCCAAATACAGGGTGTATTTGGAAGCCTTACTTACCAATGGTGGGGTCATGGTCCTCTGGGAATCGGTGGCTGATGAACTGCATGGTCATGGCTTCAAAACAAGAAATAAAAAGTTAAAATCCTCAAGAAGGTGACCCACAGGAAGAATTTTAAGTATGAATATTGCACAACAAACGGGCAGACGTCTATCTGGCTTGGGTGGAGGTCATTTATTAATTAAAGTACTTTTTCATCCTTACTCCTGGGCAAATGGAAAATGTCACCTACCACTCTTCCCCACTCCACCAGCGCCCAGCATCACTAGTTTGTACTCCCGGGAGAGCCCTGCCGGGCTGCCACAGCAGCTACCAGCTGGGCGAGCTCCGGAATCCATTGTCCTCTTGGGGAGTCCCGGGCCGCCCCGGGGAGAAGCCACCTAGGAGGAGAGCAGACGACACTGAAGACACTGAATGTAGACGGAGGCACCGTGACGCGTCCCCGGCGCCGGCCCCCATCCCCGGCCTCCCTACCGCTCCCTACTGCCCCTTCCCGGGCGCAGAAGCCGTCCTCCCCGTCCTCTCCGTCCTCTCCGTCCTCCCCACACGTCGGCACGGCTCAGTCCTGACCCTGCTGCTTCCCCACTCGCTGCTTTCCCCAGAAAGACAATGGAGACAAAGACATCGAGGCATCAGTGCGAGCAGGGAGGCGCCCGGGGAGAGGGCGGAGGCCGGGAGGCTGCGGCTGGGACTCGGGGCGCAGTGCTCGCGGTCCCGCCCCCTCCCGTCCCGGGTCCCCTCCCCGAGACCCCGAGACCCCGCGCGCAGGGCCGCGGCCCCCGGCGCCGGCTCCTACCCTTCGGGACGGGACGGGAGGTGCGATGGCTCCGCGCCGTCCCGTCCCCGTCCCCGTCCCCGTCCGCGTCCGCGTCCCCCAGGACGGGCGGCTCAGGCTCTGACCTGTGACCCTCCAGCCCGCCGGGGAAGATGGCGCCACGGCCGCGTCCCGGTGGGGAGGGCCAGGCCTGACGACACGCGGCCCCGCCCCGGGGCGGGCACCTCCCTCCCAGGTCCCCAAACCCAGTTCCGCCACCGGCCCCGGGCGGCCTCTGGTCACGTACCAGCGCCCGGCTCGCCGCACGGACGTGGGGGCCATCAGCGGCAAGAAGCCCGAGGAGGACGGGGGACCCTATCCCCAAAACTCGCATGCACGAACGTGGGGGTCCCATCAGCGGCAAGAAACCCGAGGAGGACGGGGGACCCTACCCCCAAAGCTCGCCGCATGAACGTGGGGGTCCATCAGCGGCAAGAAACCCGAGGACGGGGGACCCTATCCCCAAAACTCGCATGCACGAACGTGGGTGCCCCATCAGCAGCAAGAAACCCGAGGACGGGTGACCCTACCCCCAAAACTCGCCGCACGGGCGTGGGGGGCCCATCTGCGGCAAGAAACCCCGAGGAGGACGGGGTGACCCTACCCCCAAAGCTCGCCGCACGGACGTGGGGGTCCCATCAGCGGCAAGAAGCCCGAGGAGGGCAGCGTGCACGCAGGGGACCAGCGAGGGACCGCGCCTCTGTGAAAGACTGACACATAAACCCAGAGGCGACCAGGACGGGGCCACCCTACCCCCAAAGCTCGCACGCACGAACGTGGGGGTCCCATCAGCGGCAAGAAACCCGAGGAGGGCAGCGTGCACGCGGGGGACCAGCGAGGGGCCGGCCGCGCCTCTGAGACTGACGCATAAACCCAGGGGCGACCAGGACGGGGTGACCCTACCGCCCAAGCAGGGCCGAGCCCAAGCGCAGAGGCAGAGGGCTTTCAGAACAGGAAGAGCTTTCATTTCCCAAGAAAACTACCACTTGGCTCTTGAAACCAAGATAGGGGGCGGGTGGAAGACCCAATATTATCACCAAAGCTCTTTATGTATTTTAAACATATGTGCAAACAGACGAAATTCTAGTTAAGGGGTGGGGGTGTTGCTCCACGGTAGAGCGATTGCCTAGCATACCCAAGGAGTTCCACCTCCCCCCAATTAGTTACCATTCTGCAGGAAGATAAGAGCTTGTAAGTGGCCTTAAATACAGGCAACACACACAACTCGAAGGAACCTTATACTCGAAAATTTTTCTGATGCCAACTTCTGCCCTCAACTCTTCCTTGTTACCTTCTCCCCATCAGTGCTGGGGATCAAACCCAGGGCCTAAAAGGTGCTAGGCAAGTGCTCTATCACTGAGGTCCCTTCCCAGCCCTACCTACCTCTCTTGCTTTTTAACAATGTCTTTCTAATAACTTCTCTTAAAATGTTTCACTCAAAGCCAGGTGTGGTGGCACATGCTTGTAATCCCAGTACTTGGGAGGCTGAGACAGGAGAATCCAGATTCGCGGGCAACCTCAGCTACTTAGTGAGGCCCTCCGCAACTTAGTGAGACCCTGTTTCAAAATAAAGAATAAAAAATTGGGTTGGGGGTGTAGCTCAGAAGTAGAATGCACCTGGGTTCAATCCTCAGTACCGCAAAAGTTTCACTCAGTTCTTATCTCACTGTAAAATAAAGTAGGGCTAAAATATGAAAATGCAATGTATTTAGCCTTAATAAAACCCTCAAAATATTCTTCTAGACTTTAAAGGCATGCTTTGCAGTTATAAATTCTTGGAGCTACATGCAAACTTTGGAGTCTATATATGTATTGTTTCGGTGCGGTTATAATTACAACATGCTAAGTAAAAAGATTTATTAATTTTAGTGTATGGGTAGGTTGTACAAGATAAAAACCAGAAACCACAAGCAGAATATTTATACATTTATTTATAATGAAATTATGGTCTAATTATTTACAACATATAGGAAACCAGAGGATAAGTTTATACAAAGCCAGCCTGCAAAGTATTCAAATGTGCAAAAATGACAGTTCAGTATCTCAAACTACTCCTGGTTCAGCAGACTAGCGCCTTCACTTTTCACACATCAGTATTTGATACAAAAAAGTTCTTTTGGCAAAACCTGTAATGCCAAGAAAAAAGGACAAGTTGCAATTTTAGTCACCAAGTTCACCATCCAGTTGGGTGTGGCCAGTTCTCTCTAGCTGCAACAGTTCCAAGAGAGGCAGACCACTGTGTTTCGTTTCTGTGGTAAGTTCTGACCAGCTTTTAGTCAAGTAGATTTCTCTGGCCCAGCTGAAGACAAGGCGCAATAAAAACAGCAATGGCTATCTGACACAAAAGTGCCTGAAGGTACCAGCTTTGAACTGCCCCAATAAAAAGACACAATGAAAAAATAATTTCATTTTTCCATTCAGGATCCAGCTGTATCCGACAATGTTAAATTAGTAAAACAGCATTCTCCAAAACATAACGAATCCAAACTGAAACAGGGATGAGGAGCTTAGAATCAGGTATCGAAAAGGAAAGGATGATCTTAAAATCATTTCCCCACTATTAAATAGTAAGGCTTTGTATCCAGTTATTATCAAAATTGACTCAATAGTAGTAAAATACAAATAAAACTGTCTTCATGTCAGAGTTGAGGCTATTTGCTTGGAAAAGGCTGGACCAGGTCAAATGTATACGGGGATGACCCTGTTGGGATGCTTCAGTGGACAAGCACATTTTACCAACTGTTAAAAACGTTCTGAGACAAATTTGTGATTCTAAGTAAATTTTAACAGATGTTAATGCCACTGCAGAAATGAGAATGTTTTAAGAAGAATGGAACCCCTGTATGAAAGGGGACACTGCATCTCTAACTTCCGCCAAGGTCCAAGATGGTTCCCAGTACAGGCCCCGAGTCTTGTAAAACCAAATGCATGCATTATTGCTAGGAAGTCACGGAGGGCCGAAACTGTGCTTCACTGCTTCCTACGGGGCCATCCAGAACGGCATCTGCTGTTTAGCTCGTGGTTGTGACGAAGGGTACTGATACCCCAAACTCCAGCCCTGTGGAAAACTACTTGCATTTTTATGACCTCCATGCTCCTCCTCTTCATCAGATGAATCTGCAGCATAAGCCACCAAACCAAAGCCCTTCTCTGTAGTTTTCATCTTTTTGGCTGGATAATCTAGAAGAGAGAAAAAACAACCCCAACCCCATTCCCCACCAAGAAAAAAAAAAAGATAATACCATAAATAGGTTAATAAAAAAAAGATGTTAATTGTAAGTGGTTAGTTGGACACCATTTTGAGGCCACAAGGTCAATGGTCACCAAAACCCGTTGAAGATCACACGAAAAACAGCACCAGCATCAGCAAATGTGAATCCACCAGAACCATGTAAGAAAACAGAAAGAAAAAAGAAACACACACAAAAAAAAAGAAAAAGAAAAAAGAAAAAAAGGAAAGTTAGCAAATGAGTCTCTGGGGGTTGATATTTCACCTTTTAAAGAGTTAAAAGAAGAAAGGAAAAATAAATTTTTCTTCTGTTCATTTTATTATGACTATAGACAAAGAACAAAAATGACCCCATGCATCACTACAGGATTTAGAGTTCTGGGATGCTTTAACAGTCATAGGCTACGATGGGAGATGTGGCTCAACTCCCATATAAAGGAAAATCATCATTAAATCTTTATCAGTTCACTTCCAGGTATTTAGATAGTATTGGCAACAGAATTTGGAAATGACCTGCCAATCATTAGTATTTCCTAGGATTTTAATGTCATTGATGCTATGTATAAAATGTAAGTCGACTGACTCTTTTCTAAACAAAGGTTGGTTGAAAATAAAAGGCTGTGTAACTATATGCTGTCCTTATAAATAAAAAAAGTTCTCATTAGCCAGTAGATTACGGAGGTTGTATTAAACACCTGAATGAACATCACGTTAGGAAACTAGTAGCTTGAGACCAGTCCAACTTAGTCCCCTGCTCCCCCAGCCACACCCTACTCACCATGACTCCCTGACAAGGTTCCAGACCCATTCCTTTCATCAGACTCCGTTTTTATTCCAGTCACTGGAAAGGCTGGTGGAGGCATCAACTGCCTGTTTAAAAGGAAAAAAAAAAATTATTTTCAGACAAATTCAAAATTTTTGTGTGTGGTACTGGGGGTGGAGCCCACGGGTGTTCTATCTCTGAGCTACACCCCCAGCTCTATTTTAGTTTATTTTGAAACAGGGTCTGCTAAGTTCCATGAGCTGGCCTAGAACCTGCAATCCTCCTGTCTCAGCCTATCAAGTATTGGTATTAGTGTAAATTCACTTTAACCATTAGTTTTTCCGGGCATGGTGGTACACACCTGTAATCCCAGTACTTGGGAGACTGAGACAAGGGGACCACAGGTTTGAGACCAGCCCCAGCAACTTAACTATTAATTTCAATCCTTTCCCCTACTCTAACCCCCTTCATAACATTAAAATGCCTGTTCACATAGCCAGGCCACACCAAAATCAGAATGAACTGTTATAGAACTCAGCTCTTCTTATGAATACTAAAATAACAAGATAGGAAAGTAGAATTCAGCCAGGCGTGGTGGCGCACACTTGTAATCCCAGTATTTGGGAAGCGGAGACAGGAGGATCGCAGGTTCCCGTCCAGTTTCAGCTACTTAAGTGAGGACTGCTGCAACTTAGTAAGACCCTGTTTCAAAATAAAGAATAAAAAATAGGGTTGGGGGTGTAGCTCAGGGGTAGAATGCCCCTGGGTTCAATCCCCAGTACCACACACACACACACACACACACACACAAAGTAGAATTCAAGCACTGGATGGCAAGCTGGACTCCATTTCCAGTACCTCCATCCATGATCCCTTAGAAAAATGGCTCTAAGATGCAGACAAAGTCGAAATCATCTGCACAAGTACACTGAATTATTCAAAGTTAAATGTAACTGCTTCAAGGATAGTGAAAGGCATATGAGAATTTTTTCTGTTATTGCATCAGTCACAACAGGAGCTTATTTTATTTAAATGATGTCTTTTCAGTTTCAGAACACTGAAGCTCACAACAATGATCATTACTCATACCATTGGTGCACACAAATGACAGCAAATGGTCCAACTAACTTACCTGTCCCTCTCTCGCTCTTTGCCTGAGGAACTTGCTGGCTTCGATCCTGCGCCTTCAATTTCATTCTGACTGGAGAAGCCTGTACCTAAATTAGTCATATGAATGGGTCCATGCTATGAGCAGAAAAATACAGTAGCATTAGCAAATCTACAACTGCTGTATTGACTTTAGCTCCTTAATGTAACTGTCAAGTGCCTCATCTTTCTGATAAATTGCAATAAAATAAACTGCACTATATACTTTGGGATTTAGAGTATAACTGTAGTCAAAAGCAGGGATTTTTCTTTCTCAGTAGGACTCAGTCCGTGATGCTATCTTCATTATGTTATGTTTTGAACTGATTGTCCTTAACTGGTACCTGCAAACCTAGTCATGAACTGTAAAAATGTTTTGGCTTAAAAAATTGCCTCAAGCATTTTGGCAAAATGTTTTATGGTGCTTCTGATAAACTTAACCACAACTACATTTCTTTCTCTATTTTTTTTTTTTTGTGATGCTAGAGATCAAACCCAGGGCCTCATATATGCTAGGAAAGCACTCTACCACTGAGCTACATCTCAGTGCTTAACCTTTTTTTAAGTAGTGAATGATTATGTTTACAAGTATGTGTATGCACAGAATCAGTCTATTTCCAGGTGTATTTTATTTTATTTATTTTTTTGCTGGTAATGGGGATGGAACCCAGGGACATTCTACCTCCAAGCTATACCCCCAGACCAATTTTATTCTTTTATTTGGAAATAGGGTATCACTAAGTTGCAGAGGGCCTCACTATATCGATGAGTCTGGCCACGAACCTGCGATACTCCTGTCTCAGCCTCCCAAGTACTGGGATTACAAGCGTGCGCCACCACATGGGCTCAGAGGTTTTTTTTTTTTTTTTTTTGCGGTACTGGGGATTGAACCCAGGGGCATTCTACCTCTGAGCTACATCCCCAGCCTTACTTTTTATTATTCATTTTGAAACAGGGTCTCACTAAGTTGCGGAGGGCCTCACTAAGTAAGCTGAGGCTGGCCACGAACCTGTGATCCTCCTGTCTCAGCCTCCCAAGTACAAGTGTGCACCACCACACCCAGCCTCAGGTGTATATTTTTTAAGGGGCAAAGAGAAAATAGCAAATTGAAAGCCAAAGTTTAAATACAAACTACCTATCGGTAGATTGATAGCTTTTGCTGAGGTATGTAGGAAAGTAAGAGCTATCAGAGGCTTTCAAGAATCTATGGTATGAATAAGAGGAAGCACAGAGTTCTACAGATCTTTTCTACACATTATCATGGAACACTTCTCTTTACGTGAAAGCTTTGTATTCTTTCTTTTTTGGTACTTGGGATTAAACCCAGGGGCTTCTACCTCTGAGATACACCCCAGCCCTATTTTTTATTCTTTATTTTGAAATAGGGTCTCACTAAGTTGCGGAGGGCCTAAGTAGCTGAGGCTGGCTGCGAACCTGTGATCCTATCCCAACTACTGGGAAGCTACACCCCCAGCCCTATTTTTTCTTTATTTTGAAACAGGGTCCACTAAGTTGCGGAGGGCCTAAGTAGATGAGGCTGGATTTGAACCTGCGATCCTCCTGTCTCAGCCTCCCAAGTATTGGGATTACAGACGTGCGCCACCACACCTGGCCCACCCCTGGCCCACCCCAGGGGAATTCTACCCCTGAGCTACACGCCCAGCCCTATCTATCTGTCTGTCTGTCTATCAATCGATCTACCTACCTACCTACCTACCTACCTACCTACCTACATACCTACCTACCAACCATTCATTCATTCATTCATTTTCAGTACTGGGGATTGAGCCCTGGGGGATTCTACCTCTGAGCTACACGCCCTAGTCCCATTTTTTACTATTTTGAAATAGGGACTTACTAAGTTGTGGTGGGCCTCACTAAGTAGTTGATGCTGGCCCCGACTCTGTGATCCTCGTGTCTCAGCCTTCCAAGTACTGGGATTACAATCGTGCACCACCACACCCGGCCCTTTTATTTTTATTTTGAAACAGGGTCTCTCTAGGTTGATGAGTCTCACTACACTGCTAAGGATCTCCTTGAAGCTGTGATGGTCCTGTCTCAGCCTCCCAAGTACTGGGATTATAGGCATGTGCCACCACTGCCAGTTCTATTTTATTTATTATCTTGAAATAGGGTCTTGCTAAATTGCTGACAGCTTTACTATGTTGGTGAGACTGACCCTGAACCTGAGATCCTCCTGTCTCAGCATCTGAAGTACTGGGATTACAGACATGTGCCACAATGCCTGGTCCTTATCATAGTGACCCCATAGAAAAAACCCACCCCAAAGGAATGACTGTTTAAACCAAGACTAAAATCCTAAACCAAGTACATTCCAGAAAGCAAAAATCCTAGTACTGAGGATGCCAGTTGGTACAGATGAAAATTTATCTTTTTTAAAGGGGAGAATAAAGTAAGAGGTTAAGATGAGGAAAGGAAAACAAGGTATTTTATTTAACCTGGTATCCAAGAAGTCCAGATTCCCGTTCATCTGGCAGCTCCTCTGTGAATCGCCTCTTCTGTGCCTGGGGCTGAGTTGGGAGTGGGGGCTGGGGTTGGGGCTGGGGCTGGGGACCAGCAGGCAAGGCAGTTTTGACAGGAGCAGCCGGAATAAAAGGACCACTCATCGGACTCTGGGACCAAAACAAACCAAGGGAAAAAAATGTGAGATTGCCCAATTAATGAATAAGTGAACAGCAATTACAATTCATGTCATCACATGAATCTTTCATCTTCAGTTCCTTCATCACCTTCCCGTATAACCTGGGAACAGCATTATTGAGCCTTGCAACCTTCATCCTGAAATTGACAATCTATATACAGTCTTTTGAGTTCTCAGGAAAAATCTGTTGTGCATTTGGGATACTAGGAGTAAACATGGCCATTAAGAAACACTACAACTCTAGCCACTTTAGTTCAGAAGCTCATCAAGCAAGAACTCTCTCTTAGCTCTTTCTAGGTCATACATGCTGCTAGGACTGGTGCCAGAGACACCTTCATTTATCACTCCATGGTTATTAGTAAGTTACTGTATCAAGAGCATGTTTTGTTTTGTGGTTCTGGGTATTGAACTCAGAGGTATTCTACCTCCAAGCTACACCCCCAGCCGCGCTCTCTCTCTCTTCACCTCCCTCCCTCCCTCCCTCTCTCTTTCTATTTCTTATTTATTTACTTATTTGTTTATTTGTTTATTTATTTACAGTACTGGGGATGGAACCCAGGAGCATTTTACCTCCGAGCTACACTCCCAGCCCTATTTTTTATTCTTTATTTTGAAACAGGGTCTCACTAAGTAGCTGAGGCTGGCCACAAACCTGTGATCCTCCTGTGTCAGCCTCCCAAGTACTGAGATTACAAGTGTGCGTCACTACGCCTGGCTGCCAGCCCTTTTTATTTTTTAATTGTGTGTGTGTGTGTGTGTGTGTGTGTGTTACTGGGGATTGAACCCAGGGGCATTCTACTTCTGAGCTATACCCCCAGCTTTATTTTATTTTTATTTTTCAAATAGGGTCTTGCTAGGTTGATGAGAGCCTCACTACTTGCTGAGGCTATCCTTCAACCTGTGATTCTCCTGTCTCTGTCTCTCAAGTACTAAGATTACAAGCATGCACCACCATGCCTGGCTTTTATTTTTTATTTTTTATATTTTTTGCGGTACCAGGGATTGAACGCAGGGGTGTTCTACCTCCGCGCTACGCCCCCGGCCAAATTTTTTATACTTTGAGACCGGGTCTCACGAAGTTGCGGAGGGCCTCACTAAGGAGAGAAAGAGAGAGAGAGAGAGAGAGAGAGAGAGAGAGAGCGCGCGCGCGCGAGCTGAGGCTGGCCAAGAACCCAGATCCTCCGGTCTCCGCCTCCCAAAGTACTGGGATTACAAGCGTGCGCCACCATGCCCAGCTTGGCTTTTATTTTTTAATTTTGAAACAAAGTTTCATTAGGTTGTTGAGAGTCTTGCTAAATTGTTGAGGCTGGTTTCAAACCTGAGATCCTGTCTCAGCCTCCCAAGTACTGGGATTACAGACCGGTGCTACCATGTCCAAGTTCAAGAGCAAGTTTGTCTAATGTTTTAAGAGGAAGTGCCAAAAAGAAGTAAGGGGTGATCAAAACACAGCAAGTATTAGAGACACTTTTTTTTTTTTCGGTACGAGGTATTGAACCTAGAGGCATTCTACCTACAAGCTTACACCCCCAGCCTTATTTTTTTTTTTTTTTGCAGTACTGGGATTGAACCCAGAAGCATTCTACCTTCAAGCTATACCCCAGTCCTATGTTTTTATTCTTTATTTTGAAACTGGGTCTCACTAAGTTGTGGAGAGCCTCACTAAGTAGCTGAGGCTGGCCGCAAACCCGGATCCTCCAGTCTCAGCCTCCCACGTACTGGGATTACAAGCATGCACCACCACACCCGGCTCCCAGCCCTATTTTTTATTCTTTATTTGGAAACAGGGTCTAAGTTGTGGAGAGCTTCACTAAGTAGCTCAAGCTGGCTGTGAACCCAGATGCTCCCATCTCAGCCTCCCGAGTACTGGGATTACAAGAGTGTGCCACCATGCCTGGCTCCTATTTTTTATTCTTTACTTTGAAACAGTCTCACTAAGTTGCGGAGGGCCTCACTAAGTAGCTGAGGCTGGCCTCGAACCTGCGATTATCCTGTCTCAGCCTCCTAAATACTGGGATTACAAACATGTGCCACCACGCCTGGCTAGAGACAAAACACTTCTAAAAGGGAACCTCTATCACTATTAATAAAAAACAGCTGCCATTTGTTGACTGCTGAGATCATCATACTTACTGCAAACCTTGGAGTTTAACATTATGTCCACTTTATATCTAAGGAAATCCAAAGCCTAGACAGGTCAAGTTATAGCCCAAGATTCCACAGCTCAAACAGGAAGGAAAGCATGATGAACCCTAGCATTCTTTCTTTTTTTTGTGTGTGTGGTACTGGGATTGAATCCTGGGGCATTCCACTGGGAGCTACACCCCTGGCCCTACTTTTTATTTATTTATTTATTTATTTTTGCGGTACCGGGGATTGAACCCAGGGGCATTCTACCTCCGCGCTACACCCCCGGCCCTATTTTTTATACTTTAGTTTGAAACCAGGTCTCACGAAGTTGCGGAGGGCCTCACTAAGTAGAGAGAGAGAGAGAGACAGAGACAAGGAGAGAGAGAGCGAGCTAAGCCTGGCCGCGAACCCATATCCTCCGGTCTCCACCTCCCAAAGTACTGGGATTACAAGCGTGCGCCACCACGCCCGGCTACTTTTTATTATTTTGAAACAGGGTCTCACTAAGTTGAGAAGGGCTTCACTAAGTAGCTAAGGCTGGCTTTGAACCTGCGATCCTCCTGTCTCAGCCTCCTTACTGCTGGAATTACAAGCGTGCGCCACCATGCCCAGCTGAACCCTGGCATTCTAACTCTAATTCCCATGTTTTATTTGTACTGGGGATTGAACCCCAGGAGCATTCTACCTGAGCTACATCCCCCAGCCCCCCTTTTTTTTGAAACAGGGTCTTAATAGGTTGTTGAGTCATGCTAAGTTGCTGAGGCTGTCCTTGATTCTGTAATTCTCCTGTTTTAGCCTCTTAAGTACTAGGATAACAGGCCTGCGCCCCCACACCCAGCTAATACCTCATTCTAAACCAACCTGCTATATTGTTTCAAAATTACAAAAGGCTGTAGCTTAAAGTTGAGCAACTAGAGATCTGTCTAAATATAAAAAATAGCCGGGTGTGGCAATGCACACCTGTAATCCCAGTACTTGGGAGGCTGAAACAGGAGAATCACGGGTTCCAGGACAGCCTCAGAAACACAGTGAGACTCTCAGCAACCTAGTTAGTCCCTGTTTCCAAAAAAATAAATAAATAAATAAAATAAAAATAAAAAAGGGCAGGGGGTGTAACTCAGAGGTAAAATGCCCTTGGGTTCAGTTCCCTATCCATACTAAATAAATAAATATAAAAAGTAGCCCAAGCTGGGTGTGGTGACTCATGCCTGTAATCCCAGTACTTGGGAGGCTGAGACAGGAGGATCGCAGGTTCCAGACAGCCTCAGCAAGAAGTGAGACTCTCACCAACCCAGCGAGACTCTGTTTCCAAATAAGAAATTAAAAAAAAAAAAGCCCATCATGGTGGGGCAAGCCTGCAATCCCTACTACTCAGGAGGTTAAGGCAAGAGGATCACAAGTTCAAGGCCAGGGATGGCAACTTTGAGAGACCCTGCCTCAAAATAAAAAATACATAGGGCTGGGGGTGTAGCTTGGTAGTAGAGTACCCCTGGGTTTAATCTGTGGTGGTGGTAATAAATTTGACTAGAAATTAATGACAGAATTTAGTCCATATGCACTTTTTTGTTTGTGCAACCTTCTTCAGTGCTCACAGCCCACAGGCAAGGAGGCTGGGCAATGGTTCGAGGCTGCAGTTTGCTCTGGCATGGGTACACTATGAGAGGCCCACAGGGAAGGACCCGCCATAAATCCATTACCATGCTGTCACCTTCTCCCTGCCCTCAACTTGTACATAACCCCTTGAGGAGAGCTAGACATCTGCTATGAAAGATACATCTTGGCATTTCTAATCCTTGAGTTTGGAAAGTTCACAGACCTCTGTATATGTAATACTTCTTTCTAAGATCAGAACTGCTAACTCAGTTCTAACCACTGAGAGGTGTGCTATGAGCCCGCCACCTCCTTGAATACTCTAATACCTCAGGGCTAAGGAAGGCCATGCGAACTATGATTCTGGCTGCCACTCATTTTTGTAAATTAAGTTCTATTTGAGGACAGCCACAATGGTTCATTTCAGCATTGTCTACGGCTGCCTTTGTGCTATAACTGTGAGGCAGGTGGGACTTATTACATGACCCAAAGGCCTAAAATGTTTCCCATGTGACTATAGAAAATCTACTGACAGCTCCCAATGTAAACAACTATTTTATGACAAGACTTGTGAAATGAATTCAACATGCAAGTGACATGCAAGCATGCACACGCTATTACAAAATACTCAAGTAAATGAGAGGTGGGAACAGAGACAGTAGGAAAAAAGCACCTCACATTCCATAATCTATCCCTGGAACGGCACCCTCACCCCTGCGCTCCCTCAATCCAACGACAGCCTGCTGAATCCCGCGTCCTACCTGGCCAGTGCTAGCTGGAGGCTGCACTTGTGTTATCGGGTATTGTGTTGGCACAGGTGGGACTCCAGTAGGTAGTGCTGGCAAGACTCCAGGTGCCAATGAGACGGCGGGCGGCACCATGCCTGGTACTCCATAAGGAGGCTGAACTGGCTGCTGAGGAGGGGGAACAACAGGGTAACCAGACTGATAGCCATTGGATGGATAATATGGTGGCTGAGGAGGGACACTACTTATAGCAGAGGGTTGTGTATAGCCTGAGGGGGAAGAAAAAAAGTGTTTAATCAGCTGCAGCAGAATGAGACATTTTAGCTGAATATTAAACTTAATATCTAGGGAAGAAAAATACTGAAGCTCAATGGCTTTCCAAATTGCCCTAAATTGAAGGGAACATTATCAGTGCCCTGGCACGGTTAGTCTAGCCTCCTACTTCACATTTATACATAATTATCACTAACAAAGTATTCTTTAGACACGTCAAGCTATACACACCTGGTAAAGGTACAGCAGTATTAATTTGATTCACAAATCTAGAGTATTCAGCGTGAACCTGAAAGAGAAGGGAAAACAAATTATTATGAGACAGTCTCATTCATTGTGTAGTTATAAAGATCTGAATATCTAGGACCAAAGCAATTAAGAATTAAAATGTTTCCAGGTGACAGTGGTGGCAGACACCTATAATCCCAGGACCTGGAAGGTTGAAACAGGAGGATCACAGGTTTGAGACCAGCTTCAACAATCTAGGTAGATCCTGTTTCAAAAATAAATAAGCCAGGCGTGGTGGCGCACACTTGTAATCCCAGTACTTGGGAGGCTGAGACAGGAGGATTGCAGGTTTGCAGCCAGCCTCAGCTACTTAGTGAGGCACTCGCAACTTAGTGAGACCCTGTTTCAAAATGAGGAATTAAAAATAGAGTTAGGGGTGGAGCTTAGAGGTAGAATGCCCCTGGGTTCAATCCCCAGTACCGCAAAAATAAATAAATAAAAGTAAGTAAGTAAGTAAGCAAATAAATAAATAAATAAAAAGGGTTGGAGGTGCCAGGCGTGGTGGTACATGCCTGTAATCCCAATACTTTGGAGGCTGAAACAGGATGATCGCAGATTTGTCACCAGCCTCAGCAATTCAGTGAGGCCCTTCACAATTTAAAGACCCTGTTTCAGAATAAAAGAATAAAATACAGATGAGGATATAGCTCAGAGACAGAATGCCCCTGGGTTCACACCAGGGCTCAATCCCTGGTAACCTCCCCTCCACACACCAAGGGCTAGGTGTGTTGCTCCAAGGTAGAACAGTTCTGGGTTCAATTTCCAGTAACACACACACAACCCCCCCAAAAAATAAATAATTCCTTTGATGTTCCAAGCTAAATTTTTATTTTTATACTTACTGTGGTACTAGGGATGGGACCTCGGGGGCTTCTAACTCCGGGCTATACCCCCAGCCCTATTTTTTTGTTTTCTATTTGGAAACACGGTGTCACTAAGTTGCGAAGAGCCTCACTACTTAAGTAGCTGAGGCTGGCCACAAACCTGGATCCTCCTGTCTCAGCCTCCGAAGTCCTGGGATTACAGGTATGCGCCACCATACCAGGCCCAATCTAAATTTAAATAAGGCAGAGCTATAAACTACTAAGCCAAGCTATGGAAATCAGAAGTATGTATAATCATAAATTCCCCCCAAATAGACTAAATTCTGGGGTAAAAAAAAAATTTCAGGCTGGGCATGGTGGCGCACGCTTATAATCCCAGTACTTTGGGAGGCGGAGACCGGAGGATCCGGGTTCGCAGCCAGCCTCAGCTCTCTCGCTGTCTCTCTCTCTCTCTCTCTCTACTTAGTGAGGCCCTCCACAACTTCGTGAGACCCGGTTTCAAAATAAAGTATAAAAAATAGGGCCGGGGGCGTAGCGTGGAGGTAGAACGCCCCTGCGTTCAATCCCCGGTACCGCAAAAAAAAAAAAAAAAAAAAAAAAAAATTTCAGAAAGGCAAAGATATGTAATGATTAGTACATTTCTAAGTTGCTAGTGCAACTGGTGACAATTCATTCAGTCATGACAGGTCTTCAAGGAGCTCCCCGGCTTCTCCCAGCTGTTCTTTTTTTTTCTGGTGGTACTGAGAATTGAACCCAGGAGCATTCTACTTCTGAGCTACACTCTCAGACCTACTTTTATTTTTATTTTGAAACACAGTCTTGCTAGATTGATGAGTCTCACTACTTGCTGAGGCTATCCTCAAACCTGTGATCCTCCTGTCTCAGCCTCCCAAGTACTGGGATTGCAGGTGTGCACCAGCATGCCCAGTTCTATCTGTTCTTTGTGGGTATTTTTGTGTGTATGTGTGTGGTAGTGGGGATTGAGCCCAGGGGCATTCTACCTCCGAGCTACACCCCCAGCCCTATTTTATGTTTAGTTTGAAACAGTATCTCACTAGGTTAATCAGAGTCTCACTACTTGCTAGCGAGGCTATCCTCGACCTGCGATCTTCCTGTCTCAGCCTCCCAAGTACTGGGATTACAAGCGTGTGCCACCATGCCCAGTTTATCTGTTAAGACAAGCATCCTATTAAGTCTGTAACTACAAGTACCAAGAAAGAAAAAGATGGTCAAGGAAGTTATGACACAATTGTTGGTACATCACGTTAGATGCACAAAAGCAACACCAGCTTCCAAAGGCACCGTTAAATACCAAAGATTACAAGGCTGAACATATTCAACCCAAAACCTGATTTCCTTTAAGTACTATAAAACAGACCTATGGTTTTAGTTATTTGTTGATAGATTAAAAGGAATGGAAAATCAAGTAAGCAATTATTCCCATAGCACTGGTAACTGGTTTACTTATTTTTGAGATGAGGTTTCACCATGTTGCCCAGGCTGGTCTTGAAGTCAGGGGCTTTAGCAATCATCCCTACTCAGCCTCCCAGTAGCTGGGATTCCACCCTACCTTTAGATTGGAGTGATGCTAACACAAGCCAAAGAATTCCAACCCAGCCACCAGAAGGTGGGAGGGTCTCCCTCTCAAAGACTCCAGAAGGAGTTGGGGTTTAGCTCAGTTGCAGAGTGCATTTTTATTAGCCATGTGAGGACCTGGTTTCGATCCTCATCACCAAAAAAGAACACAACCAACCCTGCCAGCAACTTGATTTCAGACTCCTGGCTTCCTAAACTATTATGAGATAAATTTCTGTTGGTTTTTTCTTGTGTGTGTGTGGTGCTGGTGAGTAAACCCAGGAGCATTCTACTCCGAGATATACCCCCAGCCCCATTTTATTTTTTATTTGGAAACTGGGTCTCACTAACCAAGTTTCTGAGCCTTGCTAAATTGTTGAGGCTGGCTTTGAGCCTGTGATCCTTGTAACTCAGCCCCCCAAGAACTGGGATTACAGGGCTTCCCCAACAGGCCCTGCTAAATTCTGTGTGTGTGTTACTGGGGATTGAACCCGGGGACATTCTACCTCCAAGCTACACCCCAGCCCTATTTTTTATTTTTACTTTGAAACAGGGTCTCACTAGGTTGATGAAAGTCTCACTACTTGCTGAGGCTGTCCTTAAACTTGCAAACCTCCATCTCAGCCACCCAAGTACTGGGATTACAGGCGTGTGCCACTACACCCAGCTAATTCTGTTGTTTAAATCCACCTAATTTGTGATATTTGGTATAGCAGCCCTAGGAAATTAATATCAGTGGAAAAAATCGCTAAGAGACACTCCAAAATGGCAGTAGCTCTTTTGAATGAGTACCAATTACAACTCATGGTTGGGGCTGGGGTATAGCTCAGTGGTTAAGTGCACACTTGAGTGAGTTACCTTGTCCGAGGCCTTGGGTTTAATCCCCATCAACCCCCACCACCACGCCAAAAAGAAAAAAAAAAAAGAATATAGAAAGATACATCCACACACAACTCACTGTTTGCAAGAGATTCTCACAGAGCTTCTTGGCAGCAGCCAGGCCTTCTGGTTTGGGATGACTGCAAAGAAATATAAAATGAGGAATTTGAAAGACAGGGAAAAAAAAAGGATAAGCCATGCCTAGTGGCCCACGCTTGTAATCCCAGTACTTGGAAGGCTGAGACCGGAGGATCTGGATTCGCAGCCAGCCTCAACTACTTAGTGACGCCCTCTGCAACTCAGTGAGACCCTGTTTCAAAATAAACAATAAAAAATAGGGCTGGGGGTGGAGCTCGGAGGTAGAATGCCCCTGGGTTCAATCCCCAATACTGGGAAAAAAAAAAAAAAAGGATAAAGAATTCTACAGGAAGAAGCCAGGCCTGGTGGCACATGCTTGGAATCCCAGTACTTGGGAGGTTGAGACAGGAGGATGGTAGGTTCGCGGCCAGTCTCAGCTACTTAGTGAGGCCCTGGTTCAAAACAAATAATAAAAAATTGGGCTGGGAGCCGGGCGTGGTGGCGCACGCTTGTAATCCCCGTACTTTGGGAGGCGGAGACCGGAGGATCTGGGTTCGCGGCCAGCCTCAGCGCTCTCTCTCTCTTTCTCCCTCTCCCTCTCCCTGTCTCTCTCTCTCTACTTAGTGAGGCCTCCGCAACTTCGTGAGACCCGGTTTCAAAATAAAGGATAAAAAATAGGACCGGGGGTGTAGCGCGGAGGTAGAACGCCCCTGCGTTCAATCCCCGGTACCGAAAAAAAAAAAAAAAAAATTGGGCTGGGGATGTAGCTTGGAGGTAGAATGCCCCTGGGTTCAATCTCTAGTACCATTAAAAAAAAACAAAAAACAATTCTACAGGAGGATCACAGATTCAAGACCAGCCTCAGCAATTTAGCAAGACTTTCAACCTGGTGAGATCCTGTTCCAAAATAAAAAAAAAGGACTGGGGATGTAGCTTGGGGATAGAATACTCCTGGGTCAATCCCCAGGCCCCCCCCCAAAATTCTGCTTTTACTTTTCATGCTATTTTTTTTTTTTTGCAGTACTGGGATTGAACCCAGGAGAATTCTACCTCCAAGCTACACCCCAGTCCTATTTTTTTATACTTTATTTTGAAATTGGGTCTCACTAAGTTGCGGAGCACCTCACTAAGTAGTTGAGGCTGTCCGTGAACCCGGATCCTCCAGTCTCAGCCTCCCCAAGTACTGGGATTACAAGTGTGCGCCACCACACCCGGCTTTCATACTATTTTTTGGTCTCTTTCTTTGGGTAATGGTTCTTTTTAATATAAAAACACTTAAAAGGGTCTAGGATGTAACACAGTGGCAAAGCGAAGTGCTTAGCTTGCAAGTGCAATCCTTGAGGTTCAATCCCCGGTACCAAAAAAAAAAAAAAAAAAGCTTAAAAGTTATAAAATTAGTAGCCGGGCGTGGTGGCGCATGTTTGTAATCCCAGTACTTTGGGAGGAGGAGACCAGAGGATCCGGGTTCACAGACAGTCTCAGCGCACGCATGCGTGCGCGCTCTTTCTCTCTCTCTCTCTCCCTGTCTCTATTTAGTGAGGCCCTCCGCAACCTCGTGAGACCTGGTTTCAAAATAAAGTATAAAAAATAGGGCTGGGGGTGTAGCGCGGAGGTAGAATGCCCCTGGGTTCAATCCCCGGTACCGCAAAAAAAAAAGTTATAAAATTAAAATAATCAGCCTTTTTTTGGTGTGTGCGAGCGTGCGTGCGTGTGTGGTACTGGGGATTAATCCCTGGGGCATTCTACCTCCAAGCTATGCCCCCAGACCCATTTTATTTTTATTTTGAAACAGGATCTCACTAGGTTGTTGAGTCTCACTACTTGCTGAGGCTATCCTCAAACCTGTGATCTTCCTGTCTCAGCCTCCCAAGTACTGGGATTACAAGCAGCATGCGCCACTGTACCCTGCAGCTTGTTTTTTTTTTGAGGGGGTGGAGTACCTAGGGATTGAATCCAGGGACATTCTACCCCTCAGCTGACCCCCCAGGCCTGTTTTATTTTCAATATATTTGTTTGTGTGTGTGGTACTGGGGGATTGAACTCAGGGGCATTCTACCTCTGAGCTACACCACCCAGTTCTATATTTATTTTTTATTTGGAAATAAGGTCTCACTAAGTTGCAGAGGGCCTCACAAGTACTGGGATTACAACGTGCATCAACACGCATGGCTTTTATTTTCAAAATAAAACAGGGCCTCACTAAATTGCTGAGGCTGGCCTCAAACCTGCCATCCTTCTGTCTCAGTCTCCCAAGTACTGGGATTACAGGTATGGGCCACTGTACCTAGCTCACAACAGCTTTAAATGAAAAGTTATTTTAACCTTATAACAGCTCATTTTTATGATCAGACTTGTATAAAACCGAGACTTGACCTCCCAATTCAGTTAGTTTTATTAACCACTTACAAAGTAATTACTCCTAGTTACTCATGTTTCTATTAATTCTCTTCTCCCTTGTTCCTTCTGAATTATTCCAGCCTGTACAGACAAGCTGACAAGAACCCAATATCCTATGTCCCATCAATGCATACCTGATATAAATATACATAGGTTCAAAAGCTTCCCGGCCTGATGCTGGCTCAATGCAGCCTGAACCTTTGCCCCGGAGGAAGACTTTGGCACCCGTTTCAATCTGAATGTGCTGCAAATAGGAGCAGCCTGGACCTTCCACCTTCTCCTTGACATTAAAAGTGGGCACAGCATGTTCTAGACCCACAAATAATTTATCTTGAACATAATGCATCTATAGAAAAAAAACAGAACGCCTCAGATTAAAGAAATACATAGTTAAATCCAAATCCTGCAGAAAATTACTGCACAAAATACTTTAATCCCCCACATACAACTGATCACTTCTACAGTCCCCCAAAATTTCTATAATAAACTTTATCAAGGAGCTTAATTTAAGTAACAACTTCAGGGGCTAGAGCTCAGTGGCAGAACATAATAAGCATGTTTCTAGCAAGCTCCAGGCCTTGGATTTGAATTCCTAGAACCACGAAACAAAAGAAGAATCCCTCATGTTCAAGTACCTATCTTACCCACAAAACACCATATTCTGTTCAGCAAAAGATGTTCACAAGGCAAAAACCGCGTATCCAATACTGGGTTCATATATCCACTTCCCTTCAACTGATTTAAGCCAACCAAAACTTACAGCAAAGGCAGTTGCTGTAAAACCTCATCAGGATGTTGGGTCGTACAGTCAGCCCTGTGATCTTCTCTAATGAGGGCTGCTCTCTCCAACCCCTTGTTCTAGGAGGATTGTATCAGCAAAGTCTTGCTTCATCAGACTCAGCCTTCTTGGTCCTCCAATTGCCATCAAGTTAACAAACATAAAATTAACACTACTATCTTCATACTGTATAATGTATACACCCTTTGATCTAGCAATCCCCTTTCACATTGTATCATGATAAAGACATGCGCCAGATATTCATTTTATGTTGGAAACCTAGATTAATAGAATACCAGTAGCAGGTAACTCTCAGGTCTTTTTCTTCATATGTATTATTTAGCATAGGTCATTTTTATAGGAATAATGATCTCTTGCCAAAACATACCCCTGACTGGAAGGGAGGCTTCTGGCTAACAGCTGGAGACAGCTGAGCAATGGGTGCTGGCTGGTGATAGACAGTGACTGTTGCACCATTGAAAGTTGGACTTGTCCCTGTGGCAGCCTTCACCACCCCATTGGTGATAATTTCTTTGATTCGGTTGACAGCTCCTAGGCAAAAACAGAAAGATATTATTCCAAAGAAGTGAATGAACTGACTAGTGCCCAATGATAAAGATAGGCAAATGCCCACTCAAGCATTAATCCATTTTTTAGGTTACTCAAATATGCAGCTCCCCATCTCTCTAAAGCCCTATATACACTGGCATGTAGTTCATTCATTCATCCATTCATTCATTCATTCATTCATTTTGCAGTACTGGGTATTAAACCCAGAGGCATTATACCCCCGAGCTCTACCCCCAGCCCTATTTTTTATTCTTTATTTTGAAACAGGGTCTCACTAAGTTGCGGAGGGCCTCACCAAGTAGCTGAGGCTGGCCATGAACCCGGATCCTTCTGTCTCAGCCTCCCAAGTACTGGGATTACAGGCGTGCACCACCACGCCCAGCTTAAGGCATGTAGTTTATAAATAAGAGCTACAACAGCCATCAGGGGCAGTCTGCAAATTTGTTATACACAGCCCAGTACTTTACACTTCACAAGAACTATTACATGATCCAAAAGTATTACTTACTGTCCACTAATTCCCGTGTTTGGCCCTGAACATGAAGATATAATGGACGATCCCTATAACGAGAAATACAAAAGGTTGATCCCAAACTGGTCAAAACCAATGGGGTCAGATAGCCTACCAAATCTTATCTATATTGTTTAAATTTTCCAAGTAAGAAAAAGGAGCTATCACTAGTTAATTTCTAAGAACATGGTCTTATAACTGAGCAACAAACTTTTGTTTTTTCTTTTTGTTTTTTTTTTTTTGATACTGGGGATTGATCTGAGCTACACCCCCAACCCTATTTCTTTTTTTTTTTAACACATGTAGGACACCTGCTCATAGGGAGACCATGAGGGTTGTGCCCCTGTCGCAATGGCCCCAGATTCCTCTTGGGTGTGTTGTAAACAGAGGAGCCATTCTTTGGGCCCCCTGCTCTGAGCACACCCCCCTATTTCATTTCTGAAACAGAGTCTAAGTTGCAGTGGGTCTCGCTATGATGCTAAGACTGGCCGCAAACCTGCAATCCTGCTGTCTCAGCCTCCCAAGTATAGGGATTACAGGCGTGCTGCACCATGCCCACCTGAATAAACTTTTATTAAAAGTTAACTGGCAGCCAGGAGTGGAGGTGCATGCTTATAATCCCAGTACTTGGGAGGCTGAGATAGGAGGATCGCAGGTTGCGGCCAGCCTCAACTGCTTAGTGAGGCCCTTCAAAATAAAGAATAAAAAATAAGGCTGGGGGTGTAGCCCGGACATAGAATGCCCCTGGGTTCAATCTCTGGTACTGCAAAAATAAAAAATAAAAAAATAAAATAGGTCGGGGGGTGTAGTCCAGAGGTAGGAGGTCCCTGGGTTACATCCCCAGTACCACAAAAACAAACAAAAAAGTTAACTGGCAGCCGGGCATGGTGGCACACACTTGTAATTCCAGTACTTGGGAAGCTGAGACAGGAGGATTTTGGGTTCAAAGCCAGCCTCGGCAACTTAGCGAGGTCCTCCGCAACTTAGTGAGACCCTGCTTCCAAATAAGAAATAAAATCGGGCTGGGGGTAAAACTTGGAGGTAGAATGTCTCTGGGTTCAGTCCCCAGTACCAATAAATAAATACATAAAATAAGGCTGGGAGTATAGCTCAGAGGTAGAATTCCCCCTGGGTTCAATCCCCAGTACCAAAAAATGGGAAAAAAAAAATTTAAAGGGGAGGGAGCTGGGGATGTAGTTCAGTGGCAAAGTCTGCTCTTAGTGTGCATGAGGCCCTGGGTTCAAACCCTAGTGGGTGGGTATGTGTAGGAGTTACAACAAAGTTTGAGCCCTTTTGTGGGGTATTATTTCCATAGGAAAAAAGTTGAAAAGTATGTATGTTAAATGTTAACCATTATCTTCTTTTATGATTTCTTTTTTTTGTGTGGTACTCGAGATTGAACCCAGGGGCATTCTACCTCTGAGCTACACTCCCAGCCCTATTTTTTATTCTTTATTTTTGAAACAGGATCTCACTAAGTTGTGGAGGGCCTCACTAAGTAGCTGAGGCTGGCCACAAATCCGGATCCTCCAGTCTCAGCCTCCCAAGTACTTTTATGATTTCTTGTAATTTATTTCTTCCAGTAAAATTGTGAAATACAAGCTGGGTGTGGTGGCGCATGCCCATAATCCCATTACTTGGGAGGCTAAGACAGGAAGATCACAGGTTTGAGGACAGCCTCAGCAAGTAGTGAGACGCTCATCAACCTAGTGAGACCATTTCAATATAAAAATAAAATAGGACAGGGGTGTAGCTCAGAGGTAGAATGACCCTGGGTTCAATCCCCAGTACCACACAAAAAAAATTTGTGAAATACAAATAATACTTCTGCTACAAATCATGCACACTCCCTCATACTACTAAAAAACATCCTTTACATATGTTACCAAAAAATGAAAAACACAAAGCTAGTTGTGAGTCATACACCCAATCCTTTCCCAAAGCAGAAAATGAGCATACACACACACCCTGGTCCCACTTTAGCCTTCTCTTCCGCTGTCATGAACCTCCCTCGGGTTGACACAGCAGCCCCACTGAGCCGGCTGATCTAAAAGAGGAAAGGACCTATTATAAAGATGATATGCATGTATCAAGACATCAGATCATACCCCACCAATGCTTACAATTACATGTTGATTAAAATAAAAAAAACTAAAAAATGATTAATGGATTTCAACAGCAGACAGCAAGATAACTTTCCCCACTTGCTGAATTCACCTGCTGCCTTCCCCAATGATTCCCAACCGCCCCGCACCTCGTCTTGAGTCTGTCCTCGGGTCAGCAAGTTCCTACACGTGAGAGGCACATCGTTGATCTCTACTTCAGCCACCACCAGGTCATCCTTGCTTTTACTGCTAGTTAGGCCTTTCCCAGGGGCCTGAAGCTACAACAAAAGAAAGAAATTAGATTAAAAGGTCTATTATGATAAAATATGGTTTTAGTTGTGCAGTTTAAAACTATCCCTTCCCAAGTCCCACCACCTCCCTTCTTTCCTCTCCCTACAAACACATTTTTATTTGGTCATTATTCATAAATGAAATAAACAAAAAACAAACCCTCACCCACAACAATACAAGCAGTCAACTGACTTGAAGGCCACCATCTGATTTCTTTGTAACCTTGGCCCTGTGTGCATTTTTAGGGCCATCTTACAGAAACTATGAACTAAAGGCTGTAACCTCCCAAAGGAAAACTAAAGGGCCAAGCTATGATGCTTCACAGCTCAATTTGCTGGCTGCACTTATAGTAAAATATAGAGCCTACGGAGAATGGACACCCACATACCTCATTCACACAGAAGTTGTCTTTGTGCAAACAATCAAAACACATCAAATTCAACTAATTCCATCATTGCAATGGTCTCAAAAACCCTTGAACTGGCTGGGCATGGTGGCGCACGCTTGTAATCCCAGTGCTTGGGAGGCTGAGACCAGAGGATCCAGGTTCACGGCCAGCCTCAGCTACTTAGGCCCGCCACAGCTTAGTGAGACCCTGTTTCAAAATCAAGAATAAAATAGGGCTGGGGGTATAGCTCGGAGGTAGAATGCCCCTGGGTTCAACCCCCAGTACCGCAAAAAAAAAAAAAAAAAAGAAAAAAAAAAGAAACCTTGAACTGTATCTAATTAGTCATTCCATTACTGTCTATTATAGAAGAACAAAGAGAATGGATGAGATGGCTTGGTGGCACACTTCTGTAATCCCAGTATTTGGGAGGCTGAGATAGGATCACAGGCTCAAGGACAGCCTCAGCAACATAGCAAGACTCTCAGCAATCTAGTGAGACCCTGTTTAAAAAACAAAAATAAATAAACAAGGGCTGGTGTGTAGATCAGAGGTAGAATGCCCCTGGGTTCAATCCCCAGTACCACCAAGGGGGGGGCGGGTGAAAAGGCAGTAAGATCCTAAAGCCTAATTTGGTTTCAATTCAAACTATGAGCAACTCCAAATAGCTGGATTTGACTGTTATCTGAAAAAACCTTAGTTAAGATTGCTTCCCGAAACCAATGTCTAACAATCTGCTCAAGGAAAGTAGAATGCTGTTTAGAGCACTTGCCTAACATATGTGAAGCCCTGGGTTCATTCCCAGCACCACCAAAATAGAATAAAATAAAAATACTATTTACTTTCAGCATTAGATACATTTTTTAAATGTGAAGGCAAAACTAAATATAAAGTTGACACACTATGACTTTACCTTAGCCCCTTAAGTAGGCATTTACACTTTTTTTTTTTGCGGTACCGGGGATTGAACCCAGGGGCGTTCTACCTCCGCACTACACCCCTGGCCCTATTTTTTATACTTTATTTTGAAACCGGGTCTCACGAAGTTGAGGAGGGCCTCACTAAGTAGAGAGAGCTGAGGCTGGCCGCGAACCTGGATACTCCGGTCTCCGCCTCCCAAAGTACTGGGATTACAAGCGTGCGCCACCATGCCCGGCTATACGTTTTTTTTAAATGTGTGTGTGGTACTGGGGATTGAGCCCAGGGGCATTCTACCTTGGAGCTACACCCCCTGCCCTTTTTTTAAAATTTTTTATTTTGAAACAGGGTCTCATTAAATTGATGAGAGAGTCTATTTGCTGAGGCTGTCCTCGAACCTGCGATCCTGTCTCAGCCTCTCAAGTACTAGGATTACAAACCACCAAGCCCAGCTCAGCATTTATACATTTTTGTGTGTGTGTGTGGTACCGGGGATTGAACCCAGGGCCATTCTACCTCCAAGCTACACCCCCAGCCCTATTTTTTTTTTTTTTTGCGGTACTGGGGATTGAACCCAGGGGCGTTCTACCTCCGCACTACACCCCCGGCCCTAGTTTTTATACTTTTTATTTTGAAACCGGGTCTCACGAAGTTGTGGAGGGCCTCACTAAGTAGAGAGAGAGAGAGAGACACAGGGAGGGAGGGAGGAAAGGAAGGAGGGAGGGAGAGAGAGGGAGGGAGGGAGGGAGAGCTGAGGCTGGCCACGAACCTGGATCCTCGGGTCTCCGCCTCCCAAAGTACTGGGATTACAAGCATGTGGCACCAGGGCAGGCTCCTATTTTTTACTCTTTATTTTGAAACAGTGTCTCACTAAGTTGTGAAGGGCCTCACTAAGTAGCTGAACCTGGCTACAAACTTGCAATCCTCCGGTCTCAACCTCCCACGTACTGGGATTACAAGCATGCCAAGCCAGGTTTACATTTATAAATTTTAACTCACTGAATTCTTATGGTACATATTAGGAACACATTAGTATTATGGAACAGAACTTTATGTGATAATATAAGTGTTCTGTATCTGAGCAGTACAGTATGGTTGCCATTAGCCATATGTGTCCTTTGGTACTTGAAATGTGGCTTAAATACCTATGTGCAGCTGGTGACTACCCCACTGCACAGTGCAGGTATATATTACCTGTGAGAAAACTGAGGTTCACTGCTTCAAAGCCACATAACCAGTTAGTGAGGATTTGGGGTTTCAAACCCAGATATTAGGATTCTAAATCTAGTATTTGTATTCCATGTTGCCTTCTGGTAAATTCAACTATCTTTTGGGGTTTTTTTTTGTGTGTGTTGCTAGGGATTAAAACCAGGGACTTGTACATTATAATCAAGGGCTCTATCACTGAGCCACACCCCCAAACCTCGCCCCCCTTTGTGGTAGTGAGGATTGAATCCAAGGTCACTGTACCTCTGAGCTATACTCCCAGCCCTACTTTATTTTTTATTCTGAAACAGGACCTCACTAAATAACCATGTGCTGCTGGCTCAAAACCTGCAATCCTCCTGTCTGTCTTCCAAGTACTAAGATTACAGGTGTGCACCACCACGCCCGGCTTTGCTTTTTCTTTATCACTTCTTTTATTTTTCTTTTTTTCTGGTACAGGGATTAAACTCAGGGACATTCTGCCTCCAAGCTACACCTACAGTCTCTCTCTCTTTTTAATTTTGAAACAGGATCTCACTAAATTGAGGAGGCTGGCCTCAAATGCGCAATCCTCCTATCTCAGCCTCTCAAGTATGAAATTATAGCTTTCACCAATATGCCCAGCTTAAAGATTACTTTTTTTTTTTTTTTTGCAGTACTGGGGAATGAATCCAGGGGCATTCTATCTCCAAGCTACACCCCCAGCCCTATTTCTTATTCTTTTTTTTTTTTTGCAGTACCGGGATTGAACCCAGGGGCGTTCTACCTCCAAGCTACACCCCCGGCCCTATTTTTCTTTATACTTTATTTTGAAACTGGGTCTCACGAAGTTGCGGAGGGCCTCACTAAGTAGCTGAGGCTGGCCGTGAACCCGGATCCTCCGGTCTCAGTCTCCCAAGTACTAGGATTACAAGCATGCGCCACCACACCTGGCTATTTCTTATTCTTTATTTTGAAACAGGGTCTAAGTTGTGGAATGTCTCGCTAAATAGCTGAGGCTGGCCACAAACCTGTGATCCTCCTGTCTCAGCCTCCCAAGTACTGGGATTACAAGTGTGAGCCACCATGCCTGGCTTAATGATTACTTTTTAGAGAAAAAATAAGAGTTTAAATGATTAATATCAGTATTAAAAATGTTAATATTTAGGTACCATTCCACCTTTACCAATTTGCATTTTTTTGGTACAGAGGCATTCTACCTCCAAGGTAGGCCCCCAACCCGATTTTATTTATTTCAAAACATGGTCTCACTAGATTTCTGAGAGCCTCACTATGTTGCTGAGGCTGGCTTCAAACCTGCGATCCTCCTGTCTTAGCCTCCCAAGTACTGGGATTATAAGCAGGCGCCATCACATCTGGCTGTGTCAATGTGCTTTTAATTTTCCTTACAGATCTTAGAAATGGCCAATTGACTCACATGAGCATTGCAAATCATAAAAATACACAACCGGGCGCAGTGGTGCATGCCTATAATCCCAGTGCTTGGAAGGCTGAGACAGGAGGATCGCAGGTTTGAAGACAGCCTTAGCAAGTAGTGAGAATCTGCCGGGTGTGGTGGCACACGCTTTAATCCCAGTACTTAGGAGGCTGAGACCAGAGGATCCAGGTTCGTGGCCAGCCTCAGCTACTTAGTGAGGCCCTCCGCAACTTAGTGAGACCCTGTTTCAAAATAAAGAATAAAAAATAGGGCTGGGGGTGTAGCTCAGAGATGGAATGCCCCTGGGTTCAATCCCCAGTAACACAAAAACAACAAAAAAAACCTCACTGTTCAATTTTTAATTCACTGAAGGGTCTTACCAACTACGTAGAACTTTAATACTTAAAGCTTCTAGACAAAAAAAAAAAAAGATTGCTATAGTGGAATGTGCTATAACAGAACACAATTTTTTGTTTTTGCAGTACTGGGGATTGAACCCAGGGGCATTCTACCTCTGAGCTACGCCCCCAGCCCTATTTTTTATTCTTTATTTTGGAACAGGGTCTCTCTAAGTTGCGGAGGGCCTCACTAAGCAGCTGAGGCTGGCCGCGAACCTGCAATTCTCCTGTCTCAGTCCCCCAAGTACTGGGATTACAAGCGTGCGCCACCATACCTGGCTAACACAACACAATTCTAAAGGCTTTCAGGCAAAAGATGAATAACAAATTGTGTGAAGTGACTTTGAAGTCAGATGCCTGTGCCTACCACTTACAGATTTTTGGACAAGTTAGTTTACATTCATGGGTCTAATTTTTACTCAGGTGGTATCTAGTAACAAAAGTCTATTCCATAGAATTGTTGTAAGGTTTTTTTTTAATTACAAAGCATGCATTCTAGCAATACTAACTGCCACTATTATCATTATTCTGTAAGAAGATTCTTGTATTCCACAATTAAGAGCTTCAATCAGACCCTTTCTAATCATGAGATTCAAATTATGCCATGATAACAAATGATCTTACAATTTCTATGAAAACAGCAAAATAACAAAATACAAATTATATCTCTATTTCAGTTCATTTTTAACTGCACACAGTCATTAAAGTACATGTCTATAATTCTAACTGGAGATGACATTTTTAGCTCAGTTTATTTACCTGAACTTGACTTTAGGAAAAAAGTATCAAAAACGTATTAACATACTTCAAATGATTATATGATTAAGCTTAACTAAGTGTACAAAGACAAAATAAACTATTTGGTCCATATATGTAACCATCCCAATCAAAACTGCCTCATGAAAAGGTACTTAGAACAAAAAGAAATCATCTGGAATGTTCCAAAATTAAATGGTCGTTAAATTACTGTACCAGAAGTCAGGCATGGCAGCAGTCTTGTAATCCCAGTACTTAGGAGGCCAAGACAAGAGGATTGCAGGTGTACCGTACGCTTCAGCAACTTAGTGAGGCCCTGATTCAAAATAAAAAATAAAATAGGACTCGGGGTGTAGCTCAGAGGTAGAATGCCCCTGGGTTCAATCCCCAGTACCACAAAATAATAATAATAACAACAAAACAACAACAATATTACACGATTACAAAACTCCTACTAAAATTGCAATTAGCCACTCTCCCACTTCGAATACCTTCTCAGCAGCATTCTGGGTTGGTTTCAGCTTCCCTTTGGCCATGAGCATGGCATTGATCTTGGCAGCCACAGCAGCAGCGGCATCCAAGGCTCCTGAGGGAGCAGCTGTGGCTCCTCCAGGGCTTCCCCCACTGCTAGTGACCTCACCACCTGGGGCCGCTGGCGGGAGGAAGAGAAGGGGGGCTGGAGCCGGTTGGTCCCATTTGCTGCGGCGCCTACAGGTAGGAAAAGGAAAATATTAGCCCCTAAAGCTTTCATATGCTTCATTCTTCCCCTACTACGCCTTAGCACCTCATTTCCCCTCCATCATGTTCCATCTCTGAATCTCCTACCAGATCTAAATTTCCCATCTCACCTAAAGCAGAGAAGTACAGCTACATTTCCCCAAATCCCCACTTCTTTCAACCCTTTCCCCATAACCTCTATCCAAAGACTCCACCGGCTCCCGCATACCCTCCTTTCTGCCTTCTCTTTGGTTCGCTCTTCTCAAAGTCCCTGGTTCCCTCCTCCCTCGGATCCCTGCTGGCCCTTTTCTGGGGCCCGAGGCCTGCTCAATACCCTTCTTCCCCAAACTCCGGCCTTCTAGGACGTACACTTCCTACTTAAGCGCCCCTCCACCCACAGTCAGCTCCCCGTGGTCCCTCCTCCTCTCCCGTGTCTCCGTGCTTGCTACGACGCCGTCGCCCGCGAAGCTTTACCCGCCAGCTCCAGGATGTGTCGCGCTCCCCGCGGACATGGCGACCGGCTCGACTCAACCACCCGCCAACTACCCCGCTACCACCTTCCCGTCACTTCCGCCCCCAACGCCCTGACGCACGGCCTCTTCCGGTCGCGCGGCCGCGAGGTTCCGGCGCGGAGCTCGATTCTGATTGGACGGTCGGGGACTTCTGGGCGTCCGGCGTTTCTGCGGTCAGGTGGGTGTGACTTTCCGGCCTGCGCCTTGCCCTTAGGAAAAATGGCCGCCACGTCTAGTTTAAAAGCGGAGTGAGGGGAGACGAGAACCCATTTTTGTTGTGGGCAAGGCAGTGGATTGGAAGACAATACGCATGAGTCAGGGAATTAAACAGGTTTCCCCCCAAATTCTTGTTCGAGCATCTGGACGGTGGAAAGCCTTCCCGGGATTTTACCCACTTCAAGTTTCAGCAGCCATTTAGAAAGGGGAAACGATTCATCCCCCAAAATCAAATCATGTGAAGAATTTCACTTTTTTTTTTAAATATCTGTGCACCTGGCAGGGTATATAAAGATTATTATGAGCCGGGCGTGGTGGTGCACGCTTGGGAAGCTGAGACAGGAGGATCGCAGGATCGCAGCCAGCCTCAGCAACTTGAGGCCCACTGCAACTTAGTGAGACCCTGTTTCAAAATAAAGAATAAAAAATACAGCTGGAGCCGGGCGTGGTGGCGCACGCTTGTAATCCCAGTACTTTGGGAGGCAGAGACCGGAGGATCCGAGTTCGCGGCCAGCCTCAGCTCGCTCGCTCTCTCTTTCTCTCTCTCTCTCTCTCTCTCTCTCTAGTGAGTCCCTCCGCAACTTCATGAGACCCGGTTTCAAAATAAAGTATAAAAAAAAAAATAGAGCTGGGCACACAAATTATATTCGGAGGTAGAATGCCCCTGGGTTCAATCCCCAGTGTCCTCCCCAACAAATCAAATATATATATGTATATATATATGTGTATATATGTATATGTAAATATATATTTTTTGTGTGTGTGTGGTACTGGGTACTACACCCCCAGCCCTATTTTATTCTTTATTTTGAGACCGGAGGATCTGGGTTCATGGCCAGCCTCAGCTACTTAGTGAGGCCCTCCGCAACTTAGACCCTGTTTCAAAATAAAGAATAAAAAATAGGGCTAGGGGTGTAGCTCGGAGGTAGAATGCACCTGGGTTCAATCCCTGCAAAAAAAAAAAAAAAAAAAA
>PVJS01011536.1:0-45581 GCA_004027185.1 Glis glis | reverse complement strand
ACAATCGCCAAACTTTGGAACCAATCAAGGTATCCATCAACAGATGAATGGATTACAAAACTATGGGATATGTACACAATGGAATTTTATGCAGCCATAAAGAAGAACAAAATCACATCATTTGTAGGGAAATGGAAAGAATTAGAGAACATTATGCTAAGTGAGATTAGTCAGGCACAAAGAGTGAAAGGTTGGATGTTCGCCTTAATATGTGGAAGCTAGAGAGGAGGAGACTTAGAAGGGACGTCAAACAAAGAAGGGGAAAGCTTTAGATAAACAAAGAAGAGGACCTATCTGAGGGAGTTGGGAGGGGGGTGGAGGGTAACACACTAAAACGCAGGAGGTATACGTCCAAACTTATAAAACTCAAATCACTGTGCAAAGCACTAAAGGGAGGGAACGGGGAGGGAATGGGGTGGGATTTGAGGGAGGGCAAATCGGGCAATGTGTGCATGTATGACTCTTATAGCCTAACACCTATTAAATGTATAATTACAATGCACCAATAAAAAAAAAAAAGAAAAGAAATAAAGGGAAAAATTTAAAAATTCCTGGAATTAAATGAAAATAGAGACATGACATACCAAAATCTATGGGACACTTTGAAGGCAGCCTTAAGAGGAAAATTTATAGCACTGAGTACCCACATTAAAAAAAAACAGAAAGTCACCAAAAAAACAACATAATGACACACCTCAAGGACCTAGAAAAACAGGAACAGTCGAAGCCCAAAGCCAGAAGAAGGCAGGAGATAACTAAAATCAGAGCAGAAATCAATGAAATAGAGAATTAAAAAAAATACAAAGGATCAACAAAACAAGAAGCTGGTTCTTTGAAAAGATTAACAAGATTGACAAACCACTAGCTACCCTAACAAAAAGAAGGAATCAACCCAAATTACCAAAATGAGAAAAGAAAAAGGAGACATCACTACAGATAGTGGAGAAATCCAGAGGATCATCAGAAACTACCTTGAAAATTTATATTCCAATAAACTGGAAAACATGAAAGAAATTGACAGATTTCTAGACACATACAACCTACCTAAATTGAACTGAGAAGATATAGAAAACCTAAATCAACCAATAGCAAGCACAGGGATAGAAACAGCAATAAAAAGTCTGACATCAAAAAAAAAAAAAAAAAAGCCCAGGGCCTGACGGTTTTCCAGCTGAATTCTACAAAACCTTTACAGAAGCACTAAACCCAATATTTCACAAGTTATTCCATGATTGAAAGAGATGGAATTCTTCCAATGCCTTCTATGAGGCCAGCATCACATTAGTACCAAAGCTAAATAAAGATACCTCAAGAAAACTACAGACCAATATCATTGACGAACATAGATGCAAAAATTCTAAACAAAATACTAGCCACGCACATTCAAAATCTTATCGAGAAAATTGTACACCATGACCAAGTTGTTTGCATCCCAGGAAAGCAAGGCTGGTTCAACATATGTGAAATAATACATGTTATTCACCACATAAACCAAACTAAAAACAAGAATCACATGATAATTTCAGTAGATGCTGAAAAAGCATTTGACAAAATCCAACACCCATTCATGTTAAGAACTCTACAGAAAATCAGAATAGAAGGAACATACCTCAACCTCATTAAGTCAATGTATAGCAAAACCAAAGCCAACATCATATTGAACGGGAAAAATGGGGGGAATTCCCCTTAAAATCAGGAACAAGACAAGGATGCCCACTAATACCACTCCTTTTCAATATACTCCTCGATACACTTGCCAGAGGAAGAAGACAAAAGAAGGATATCAAAGGAATTCAAGTAGGAAAAGAATAATTTAAATTATCTCTATTTGCAGATGATATGATCCTATATCTAGAAGATCCAAAAAACTCAACCAAAAGTCTACTAGAGCTGATTAACAAATTCAGCAAAGTAGCGGGATACAAGATCAACCTAAAAAAATCAGTAGCTTTCATATATGCCAACCATGAATCCACTGAGAAAGAAATCCAGAAAACACTCCATTAATCATAACTTTAAAACCAATCAAATACTTATTAATAAACCTGACCAATGAGGTAAAAAAGCTCAACAATGAAAACTATAGAACACTGAAGAAAGAAATGAAGATGTTAGAAGATGGAAAGATCTCCCTTGCTCTTGGATAGGCAGAATAAATATTATCAAAATGGCCATTCTGCCAAAAGTGATCTACAGAGTCAATGCAATCCCTATCAAAATACCAATATTATTTTTCACAGATCTAGACAAATCAGTCATTAATTTCATATGGAGAGACAAAAGACCCAGAATAGCTAAAGCAATTCTTAGCAATAAGAACCATGCAGGAGGCATCACAATCCCTGACTTCAAATTATACTACAGAGCTATAGTAATAAAATCAGCATGGCATTGGCAGAAAAACAGGCACATAGACAAATGGAACAGAATAGAAGATACAGAAACAAATCCACAAAGTTATAGCCAATTGATTTTTGATAAAAGTGCCAGACACGTGTGTTGGAAAAAGGACAGTCTTTTCAACAAATAGTGCTGGGAAAACTGATTATCTATCTGTAGAAAATAGAACTTAATCCTTACCTCTCACCCTGCAAGAGAGTCAACTCAAGATGGATCAAAGATCTGGAAGTTAGACTAAAGACTGTGAAATTACTAGAGGAGGGCATAGATTCAACACTCCAACATATAGGCACAGGTAGAAATTTCCTCAATAAGATCTCCAAAGCCTAGGAAACTAAAACAAGAATTAACAGGTGGGGTAGCATTAAACTATAAAGTTTATTCACATCAAAGGATCCCATCAAGAGTCTAAAGAGAAAGCCTATGGAATGGGAGAAGATCTTTGCTAGCTTTCCCTCTGGCAGGACTAATACCTAGGATATACAGAGGACTTAAAAGACTTTACACTAAAAAAACAAATAATCCTATCAAGAAGTGGGCAACCAAATTGAATAGACACTTCATGAAAGAAAAGATACAAATGGCCAATAGATACATGAAAAAATGTTCAACATCATTAGCAATTAGGTAGATGCAAATCAAAACTACTCTAAGATTTCATCTAACCCCAATCAGAATGGCAATCATTAAGAAGTCAAACAACAATAAATGTTGGCGAGGATGTGGGGAAATAGAAACTCTAGTTCAACCACTATGGAGATCAGTATAGAGATTCCTCAGAAAATTGGGAATGGATCCACCATATCATCCGGCTATACCACTACTGGGTATCATTCCAAAGGGATTGAAACCAGAAAACTACAGTAATATATGCATACCCATGTTCATAGCAGCACAATTCACAATATCCAAATTATGGAACCAACCTAGCTGTCGATCAACAGATGAATGGATTACAAAATTATGGAAAATACACACAATGGAATTCTACTCAGCAATAAAGAAGAACTAAATAATATCATTTACAAGAAAGTGGAAGGACCTGGAGATGTTAAGTGAGATTTTGTTAAGTGATATTAGCCGATCACAGAAAGAGAAAGGTCATATGTTTACTCTAATATGTGCAAGCAAGGGAGTAGTAGGGATAGAAAAGGGACTCCAGACAATAGTGAAGCCTCAGTGGAGCCAGGGAATGGTCTAAGGGAAGGGGAAGGGGAAGAATGAAGTTCATCAGTGGAATTACTACCATTGATCATGTGTACATATGAGAATATACCAATATCAATCTCAGTACTCTGTACTGGGGGGGAGGGATGTGGAGGGGACACCAAAAACTGTGTGCATGTATGTCACTGTCAAATTAGTGTTCATTGTGATGTTAGACTATAATGCACCAATAAAAGCACATTTAAAAAAAAGAATGTTTATTGAGATTTCCCTCTATTTCCTTTATGATAGTTTTTGGAAATTAATTGGATATATCTTTAAATAATTATTATTATCTCCATGCTTCTTAACATCTCCCTTATTTTCCAACTCCTTTATTTCTGTACTTCATTTGACAATTACTTCCCATCAATCTACCATTTAACAAATTTGCTTTTCAACTATATCTAATCTCCTGTGTAAAACATTGGTTTCAGATTCAATTCAATTATTATGTATGTTTTTCTCATTTGTAGGAGTTCTATTGCGTACTTTTCCCAATGTACTGCCTATTTGTGTAATAAGTCCATATTTGTCTCTTTAATCACTTTAATATAATGATTTTGTATTCTCTGTTTAATTATTTTAAAATGTGAAATTTAGGTGAAGTTTAATTTTTCATTTCTTATCTGTTTTCCCCATGTGATTTTAGTTTGGATATGTGTATGTGACCTTAGTCTGTCAATATTTGGAGGAATATGAATCGACGTATAGCCCTCCACAAACGATGTGTGCTTTTTTCTGCTAGACACTCTGGGCTTGACACACCCAACAATACTTTAACATAACATTTTTCACTTGAGATGTTTGTATCACCCAGGCACTTTTGCCTGAATAGGGCAATGGCTCCAAATTCTCCGTTTTCTGATAGATTTGTTTCTAGCTCACATTAGTCAAAGATGGAGGCTTTCAAGAATTCTAATTTTAAATGCTATTCTCTGTTCCAAAACTGTACAACAGGAGGGTCTGAGGCCTTGTTTCTTTTTCCATATGGGAATTTTTTTTAAAATTCTGCTGTTAAAATGCCTTTCAAAGTAAGGCCAGCATCAGTTTATACTTAGCACATTCATAGCTATTTTCTATTTCAAAATTTGCTGCTTTTCTATTTTCTTTCAAATTCAGCTAGTGTATTTGATTTTTAATTCTGGCAATTTTAGCTGTGTGGCAGTGAAATTTTGGAACCTATCTAGAACACCTGTCATCAGAATCCCAACCCATACATGTCTTGATTTCAGGGTACTATTTCTAGTAGATATAGAGTTTATTCTCTTCAACTGATTCATGATCCAATACCATCATTTTCCAATGAATGACCTTGTTGGAATTTATTTATTTATTTATCTCCTTTATTCTCATTTTGCCCTTTAATTTTTTACTCTCCGAATGACCATTCACCCTAAAGTGTTTGGAGTCTATTCTTTCATCTGTAGGAGTTCTTGTAAAATATGCAATATTCTTTTGTATGCGTGCTTTTCATTGCCATGAAAGCTACTGTACTCTTGATTTACTTTTGACTTTTACTCCATCAACCCAAGCTATGTTTTTATAGTTCATCATTATGATATGTGTACCCCTGTTCCTTTGCTTCCAGTTATTTTATGGTGTTTTATAGTAAGTACCATCTATGAGTGACACCCAACTTTCTGTTACCCCAAACAATATTGTAGTGAATAGCACATGTTTTCCAATGAATGCATGTAAGAATTTCCCTAAAATGTATATGTTGTAGGAATATCCCTGGGTCATATTTGTACTTGTGTTTCCAATTCAATTATGTATTGACAGTGTCCTTCTGAGTCATTAGCCTATTTGCCTACGTTATGTTGCTACCTCTCTAGTAGATTTGAGGGAAGCAACTGGTCTTGTTCATCTTTCTAACCTTTACAATGTGCTTAGCACCTGGGATATAGTCATGGCTCAAAACATTTAGCAACTTCAGGCAGAAAATCTAGTCCATAGACAACTGAAGAAAGTCATTTCTGAATATTTGAATAATCTGATACCAAAGTAACAATTTTCATAAAATGAGAACATAGTACAAACATTAATGCAGTGTCTTTTTTTCGTACACTTATTCATTTTGTTCTAGCTCACATTCTAATGTGGGGAAATTACTATCACTATTGCTTTCTTCCCTCTGTTGGATTTCTCAAGAGTGAATTATTGACACAACAAAAATCTATTTCATATTATATCCTCTTAAAAATTGTCTGAAGACAACAATTCAGCTCACTCTTCACATTTCTCTTGCCTCCTACTTATCTTTATGTTTCATTATGATGATTTGGTTCTTCAGAGAGCTTTGTTTTCTTTCCTGGAACCAGGTATACTACAGATGAGACTGTGTCTTTATATAGGAAGCATATTTTACATCCAATCTATTAAAAATGTAACCTCTAATCTTGACAGCATCTTTAAAAATACTGTACTTCAGAAAACTTTTAGTTTCTACTGGAAAAGATAATTTTTTTCTCTGTATTGGTACAACATGTCCCAGCTTTAGGACAATAAACATAAGTACTCCTTTTTCGAAGATCTTTTGCTATTAAGAATTATGTGAGCTGGGAGTGGTGGCGCACGCTTGTAATCCCAGTACTTGGGAAGCTGAGACAGGAGGATCCAGATTCCCGGCCAGTCTCAGCTACTTAACAAGGCCCTCTGCAACTTAGTGAGACCCTGTTTCAAAAGAAAGAATAAAAAATAGGGCTGGGGGTGTATCCCGGAGGTAGAATGTCCCTAGGTTCCATCTCCAGTACCACCAAAAAAAAAAAAATGATGTCACTTGCAGGAAAAGGGATGGAATTTAAGAATCTTATGCTAAGTGAGATTAGCCAGTCTCAGAAAGCAAATAGTTGTATGTTTTCTCTCATATGTGGAAGCTAGAGAGAAATTGGGAAACAAAACAAACCTCAGGTAGAGGATCAGAGACCAATGGAGCAGTAGAGGGGGTTAGGGGAGGGTGGAGGGGGGATAGAGACTTAAAGAAGATAACAGTCCAAATAATGCTATGTACACATATGAAATTACCAATGCCAATCTCAATGACATGTACGGGGAAGGGAAGGGAGGGGTGTGGGATCCAAAGGGAAATGCAACAAGTGTTGTACGCATGTATATTCCTATTGCTCTATACTCAGTATGATGTATAGTTTACAGTGTGCCAATAAAAATATGTAAAAAATAATTGATGTCTGATAAGATGTCCTATATTCAAAGCCCTCATTTTATGAAGTTTGAGGCCAGCTGATTCCCAGCAGTATTTTGTGATGAGAGATGTGTAGAGATAATTTGTATAAATAGCATTTGCCATTTACTATTTCCTTAAGATACATGCTTATTTGTTTCTATATGAATCTTTTCTTTGTGTAATTGCTATAGTTATCTGTAACTTTAGAATCGTTGTCATAAAGTAAAAACATCATGCTATCTTGTGCTTTAGGCATGTGACATTTTCAGGGCTTTTCATAAACATGAATTAATCTACATCCCTTCTTAACATGGTATAACAAACAATAGGTGGATAGGTGGTGCTCATTCAAAATAGCGGCTTAAGTTTCTATTGATAAATAATATTTGGGGTGGTCATGGCTTTATCTCCAACTCCATAATGATAGATAATCATTTAAATACAACTAATAGATTAAAAATATCCCCTGATGTTATTCTTTTTCAGTGTCAGAAAGGATCCAAACCCTCCTTGTTGCCACTGCTTTAAGAATGTCAGAGATATGTCAAGATAATGATATAATTGAAAAGCCTTGATCGACCAGCTGAATTGGAGTATAGATTCAGCTACTGAAATAGAAACCCAAAATAAAAGTGACTAAATCATGACATAAGTTACTTCTCTCTCATGCAACAAGTTAGATTAAAAGATGTCAGGTTGGCATTAAGGCTCCACAATGTCAGGGACCAATTTCTTTTCTCTTCCTGTACCATCACTACGATTTTGCTTTCACCCCTGTAATCCAAGAGGAAGCACCACCACATCCATACTCCAGCTGTCAGGAGGGGGGAAAGGATGAGGGAAGTAGTTGGGGGGAGGTATGCATCTTCTTTTGAAGGTCATGATTCAGACACTGAAAGTGCCCCTTTCAATCAAAACCTGTTTTCCAAAATTTAGCCCTATGACCACATATAACTGCAATAGAGACTTGAAAATATTGTCCTTATTCTGGATAGTCATGTACCTAGCTAAACATCAAGAACTCCATTAAAATAGAAAAGGAGTAGAATAGATATTAGGGGAATCCCAGCCATATTCTACATACATTGTATCTTACTATCAACTTATATTTACCATCCAGAATGGATATTATCTAAAAAATGTGCATGAACAATCCTAACATTTCATGAACTGATGAGCAGGTGTTAAGCCTGAAAAAATAATGAGCTTCCTGTTTCTGTGAACACTCAATTTTGTCACACACCTCCCAGACGTCCAACGTAACAGTAAACAGAGGTACAAGTTTCCTATCATGAAAAAACTATCCAAGTGGATATAAAACTCTAAATATTTATTTTCTAGTTTTATCTTTACATTTCTGAAAGGAGACCTGCACCTTTAAAAAATTGCATTTTCTTACTAGTGTTACTGTGTGTTTCCTTACTAGTGGGTGAAACAGGTCCCACTTTGAGACCAATGAGCACAATGCAGAAAAGGAAGACCCAGTGTTTTTGAACAAGTCTTGAACAGGAATAAAGCTCAGAAATGCATGCAAATGGGATTTGAGGGAGCTGTGTTCTAGTTAGATGGCATAATAGCTAGCAAAGATTTTCTCCCATTCTGTTGATTGTCTTTTCACTCTGTTAATTTGTTTCTTTGCTATGCAGAAGTTTTTTAATTTGATTCTATCCCATTTATTGATTCTCTTATTTCCTGAACTATAGGAATCTTATTTGGGAAGTCTTTGCCTATGCCTATACGTTGGAGTGTTCCCTCTAGTTTTTCTTCTAAGAGTTGCAAATTTTCTGGTCTTATAGTTAAGTCTGTGCTCCCTTTGAGTTTACTTTTTCACAGGGTGAGATAAGGATCTAATTTTTTTCTTCTACATATGGATATCCAGTTTTTCCAGCACCACTTGTTAAAGAGGCTATTTTATGCAATGTATGTTTTGTGGCAACTTTATCAGAAGTCAGATGACCACAACTGTATGTGTTTGTCTCTGTGCCTTCTATTTTGTTCCATTGGTCTACAAGTCTACTTTTATGCCAGTAATGTGCAGTTGTAGTTACTGTGGCTCTGTAGTATAACTTAAAATCAGTTAGTATGATGTCTCCAGCATTGGTCTTTTTGCTCAGGATTGCTTTGGCAATTCTGAGCTTTTTATTTCTCCATAAGAATTTTTTTTTTTTTTGCGGTACCGGGGATTGAACCCAGGGGTGTTCTACCTCCGCGCTACACCCCCTGCCCTATTTTTTATACTTTATTTTGAAACCGGGTCTCACGAAGTTGCGGAGGGCCTCCCTAAGTAGAGAGAGAGAGAGGGAGAGAGAGAGAGAGAGAGAGAGAGAGAGAGAGAGAGAGAGAGAGGGAGAGAGAGAGAGAGCTGAGGCTGTGAGGCTGGCTGCGAACCCAGATCCTCCGGTCTCCGCCTCCCAAAGTACTGGGATTACAAGCATGAGCCACCACGCCCGGCTCCATATGAATTTTATGATTGTTTTTTCTAGTTCTGTAAAGAATATCATTGGTATTTTTATGGAGATTGCACTAAATGCATATATCACATTTTGTAATATTGCCATTTCAATGATGTTAATTCTGCCTATCCATGAACATGGAAGGTCTTTCTATCTCTAGTTCTTCTTCAGTTTATTTCTTCAGAGTTCTATACTTTCATTAAAGAGGTCCTTCACCTCCTTGGTTAGGTTTATTTCTATGTATTTTAATAATTTAGTTACTTATTCGAATCTCGTATGAATGGATTTTTCTTTATTTCTTTCTCAGTGGATTTATTATTCATGTTTAGAAAAGCCGCTGTTTTTTATATGTTGATTTTTATATTCTGCTATTTCGCTGAATTTGTTTATCAGCTCTTGAAGTCTTCTGGAGGAACTTTTAGGGTTTTCTAAGTGTAAGATGATATTATCTGCAAATAAGGATACTTGTACTTCTTCCTTTCTGATTTGTATTTACTATCCTTTTATTTCTTTCTCTAAGTTGTTTTTGTCATTGTTTTTTTTTTGTTTGTTTGTTTTTTGGTTTCCCCTTTAATCTCTGGCCACCTTGGAGTCACTTGGGTGGGGTACAGTATTGGAAACTGTGTCAAGGGTAACTGAACCCTACTTTTAGTATAAGAAAATTAAAATTATATTTAAAATAAATGTTGAAGCAACATAAAATAGAAAACCCTCAATACACCTGGCCCATGGCCAGTACTTAGCATGATAGTTAAAAGCTCAGCCCTCTGCCTCCAGATGGACCATACACTGTAATGTGACAGGCTCCCCAACACTTACTGTGTTGTCAAATTGAGTCTATGTTTCTCTATTCTAGAATCATTTCTTTGCTTAGCTTCTTCCACTTCCTATCTTTAATCCCTTTAATAAATCTCTGAGATTTATTAAATTGAGATTTAATAAATTGCTTTCATAATAGTCTCCAGCTCATTTTCCATTTCCACTCTGTTTCAATAGGTGACAAACTAAGACATTTTTCTTTAAGTAGACTTAACCTTCTGTTAATGTGGGATGCAACAGGAAACACACAGATCTCATGCTCAAAATACATCACCATCAAGGCTGATTTTAATTAGTAACATTCAAATATTTTCACTAATGATTCTCTTAATCAGAAAACAATGCATATGGATTTCATAGCACAGATAAATATAGGCTATTAAGAAATAAAGCCACAGAAGATGCAATATTATATGCCTAATAAAAGTTAATAAATAACTTTGATAAACATATGCAGTAAAATTCTACCATAATATTATCAAGAAAAAAAGTTATATGAAATGCAGTACCATGTTATTGTGCAGCTAATGGCCCAGGTGCATCTACTGCAAAAAATAAGAGCCAAACTCTGGTTTTGCTACTGTGTACCCAAACTTGTATTATTGCAGGACTTATTACAAGGTTTCATTCTATATGACTAATTAAACATTCTTAAGATATGCAAGATATGCTTGGTCCTAAAACATCTAAGTTCTGATTCTGCATTGTATAATTAATGCTCAGCGTCCACTTTACCAGTTTTATAGGGGGGAAATGTAGTTTTCAGAAGTTCGTAAAATGGAAAAATTGCCTCCACTTTAACCACATAATCCTAAATTTTAGAATCATTCTTTTTTGGCTGTTTGTGTGTGTGTGTGTGTGTGTGTGTGTGTGTGTGTGTGCGCGCGCATGCTGGAGATTGAACCTGGGAGCATTCTCCCTCTGAGCTACACCCCCAGCCCTATTTTATTTTTCCTTTGAAATAGGGTCTCACTAAGTTGATGAAAGTCTCACTACTTGCTGAGGCTGTCCTCGAACCTGCGATCCTCCTGTCTCAGCCTCTCAAGTACTGCGATTATAAGCGTGCACCACCACACCCAGCTCAAATAACTCTAAGAAATATATAAATATTCTGAGAATATATATAATACTTATACATTATTATTATTTCACACTTTGAGGGAGCAATTTTTTTGCAGTACCGGGGATTGAACCCAGGGGCGTTCTACCTCTGCACTACACCCCTGGCCCTATTTTTTATACTTTATTTTGAAACTGGGTCTCACGAAGTTGCAGAGGGCCTCACTAAGTAGAGAGAGAGAGAGAGACAGGGAGAGAGAGAGAGAGAGAGAGAGAGAGAGAGAGAGAGCTGAGGCTGGCGGCAAACCCAGATCCACCCGTCTCTGCCTCTCAAAGTACTGGGATTACAAGCGTGCGCCACCACACCCGGCTGGGGAACATTATTTTTAACTTAATTTGTTTTATTTGAAATTTTCATATTGACTGAGCAGATCAAAGGCAATGAGAGTTTAAAGCATAATTTTTGTTCCTACTTGCATTTTCAGGAAAAAGAACCTCTTATAAATTATTATTTCTACTGTCTTGTTCCATCTTTTCTTTTTTTTTTTTGTGATACTGGGGATTGAACCCAGGGGTATTCTACCTCTCAGCTACACCCCCAGCCCTATTTTTTATTCTTTATTTGGCTTGTTCCATCTTTTTATTCGTTCTTTTTCATAACAGAAAAGTGAAATAACTGGTGTGGCCACATTGAATGAACGGGGTTTTGGTGAATTATTTCTCATTTGTTTTAAAGCTAGCAGAGAAAAGGAAAGCTGTTGACCATCTAAAGTCCCAATAGTTCTTATTTATCAAAATTCATTTGTCCCTACTAATGCAATGACTTTCCTTCCACTTAGTATCCTGACATCCCCACAAAATCTGTAATTCACTGGGCTCAGGCATTTCAGCAGGGGCAAATATGCCTTCTGCATTGTGAATCAAGCCAATGGGTTTGCCCATTAGCAACAACAGTGAACTTTTCTTCCTTGAAGAAATGAACAATATCCTTCATTTGCATTTATAATTTTTAGTTTATTTTTTAAAGTTGGGTTCTAGCCCGGCATGGTGGCTCATGCTTGTAATCCCAGTACGTGGGAGACTGAGATCGGAGGATCGGGTTGGCGGCCAGCCTCCGCAACTTAGTGAGACCCTGTTTCAAAATAAAGAATAAAAAATAGGGCTGGGGGTGTAGGTGTAGCTCAGAGGTAGAATGCCCCTGGGTTCAATCCCCAGTGCCAAAAAAAAATGTTGGGTTCTCAGGAATCTTTAATTAAAAAAATTCCTTTGCCTCAAAAAACTATTCAATAATATCTCCAAAAATATTCATAATAAAACCTTGATATATGATTTTCTGTATCTTCCATATGATATTTAAAAAGATTGCTTGACCTTTGCTGAAGGATTTTTTAAATTTTAAAAACAGTAATTTTGTTGCAAATATTATAGCATTTATTCAGCATTGACAAAAAGAAATAAACCACTGTGAGTTTCTCAAATGCTTTCCTCCACTCAAATGTAAGAATTTCTATACTCTCTCTGAAAAGCTATTTTTTTCCTCTTACTATACACTGGGAAATCTCTACTTCATAAGTTTGTATTCTATCTCGATCTTTCTCTCATACAATTTATATATCTTCCTTTTATGGTTCCCAACATTAACATATTGCTCAATCTTATGTATTAAAATATATTAAAAATAATTTCTGAAATCCTACATGTATCCTACTACCAAAAACAAACTATAGAAAACTTTCAAAATTTATTTGCCATTCCTTTCATCTTTAAAATGCATATCTCTGAGAATATGTATTCAGAATGTAGCATTCCAAAGTTACATGGATTAATTTTTAAATTTTTTGTATATGGCTAATTTTTTTCAATGAGATACAAATTGTTTATATTTGATTCTACTGTTTTCAGTATGAAGTTTCTTTTCTTCACCATCTTTGTTGATTTCATTTTATTTTTTGAATTTGTAAAGAAAAAAAAGCATGGTTCAAAATAAAAACTTTATAAAATACAGGCTCAGAGAAGTAACATTTACATATGTACCACTTCCATCTAATTTCCACCCCGTAGGTGGAAATTTCATTACTTTCGGATTTATTATTTCTATAATTGTTTCAGCAAAATTAAGCAAATGTAGATATGCATATTTTAATTTTCTCTTATTTCTTAGAAGAAAAGTAACATATAATAATTTATCCTAGAATCACTTTATGTTATGTTAAAGAGATCTTTACCTTTTTTTTGTTAATTTATGTTTTTGGAAATTACATAACACTCCAATATGTGAATGTGCCAGAGTGCATTCAACTTTCTAAATGACATTTAGGTTGTTTGCAATTTTTGCTAATACCACAATTTGTAACTTTATACATATGTTTATGTGTGTCTTCAGACTAAATTCCTAGAAGTAGTGTTGCTATATTAGATAGTAAATGAATATATAATTTTTGTAAATAATCATAATTAATCTTCTCTGTGGTTGCACCATTTCACACTCCCATTAGTAATAGACAGGAGTGCCTTTTTCCCCACCCCTCTTGAAGAGTCTGTGATCAATCCTTTGGCCAGTAATTTGATAGGCAAAACATGATGTGTCAGTATACTTATATTTTTTTATTGTGAATGACACAACATATTTTTCATATATTAAAGGGCAACTTGCATATTATTTTGTGTAAACTGTTCATGATTTTGTCTATTTTTTCTTTTACTCATATTGTCAGTTTTTAAGTTTTTTAACATATTTTTAGCTTTCTCTTTATGGTTTGGCATATTCTTTCCTAGCCCTAGGTCATAAAGATAATCTCTTATATAATCTTCTACTGGCACTGTCCAGTTGAACCTTTGCAATGATGGACATGTTCCATATCTTTGTTGTTCAAAGAAGTGCTTGCTAGCCACATGTAGCTATTAAGCACTTGAAATGTGACTAGTCCAATGGATGACTTGAATTTTTTATTGTATTTAATTTTAATTAATTAACATTTAAATTTACATAGCCACATGTGACTAATGGTTACTTTATTGATAGCACAGCTTTAGGCAGATACTTTAATTTAATTTTTAATCTTTTGGATATAAATATATAACCTAGCAGGTATTTATTTACAATTGTGAGGTATCAGACATTTGATCCAGCATCATTTATTGAAATACTCTGCTCTGCATGGCCATATTTTAATAAATCAAGTGACCATGAATATATAATTTTGTTCCTGAAGTGTTCTGATTCATTACTGTTTTTCTCAATCCTTACATCATTAACACACTAGTGTAATTGCAATGGCTTTATAATATGTGGTAATGTAGGTTTTCAATTTTATTAGCTGTAAGATTCATTTTTAGGCACTTTTATTTTTCACAAAATAAAATAATCATTTTGTCACATTACACAATTAGAGAATTTTAATCTATCCATCAATGTAGAAAGAACTGATACCTTACAATATTGGATTTTCTATTCCATGAACATGGTGTGTCCTTTTTAAAAATATTTTACTTAAGAATGTATTGCAGTTTTCTATTAGAGATCTTGCATATCATTTTTAGATTTGTTCCTAGGTATTTAAAATATTTCAGTGTTATGTAAATAGTTTTAGGTAAAAAATATTTTTTCTATTTTTTTTGCCAGTATGTACAAGTAGGATTGATTTTTGGCCCTATATTTGCAAACTCTTACGAATTCACTTATTTATTTAAATAGTGTACCCAGAAATTTGTTTATTTTAACTTTGTTCAGGGAACATAATCATAAGTGATTAATAAAAGTTTTAAGTGTTTTTCTTTCTAATTTTAAGCTTTTATTTCTCTTTCTTGATTTATTTCATTGCTAATGAGAAGTGGCACTAGGAAATTCAGGAAATTTTTTTATTATAGCCGTAAGCAATAGCCTTTATCAAATTTTACAAAATATCCTTCTTTTCCTGATTTATAAGATTTTATATTATAAATGGAATGTGGATTTTCCTACACCTATTAAGATGGCCTTAACATTTTGTTCCTTTATTCTCTTAAAGGAATAAAGTATATTAAATGAGACTTTCAACTTACTATTTCATAAAATTTCAAACATACCAAAAAGTTTCAAGAACAATCCAAGGAATTTCTATATACTTTAACCAGATTCACTCATTGTTTTTTCTTTTCTTATTCATTTTACTATTTTCTCTCCAGCCTTCTCACTTTTAGCTGCATTCTTACTTATTCTAGAATATAAACTTTTTTGTCTGATCCATTTTACAGTAATTTGAAAACATTATTCCTCTTCACAGATAAAACTTTCAATGTGTATTTCTTAGAAACAGATATTTTCATGTTCAATCACAGTAAAATTAACAACGCACATTAAATTTTATCAGTTATTTAAATAATTACCTTTTTAGCTTTTGTAGGTTTTCTCTGATATAGGATTGAATATAGGATCATACATTACATTTAGTTCAGGTCTCTTTTGTATATTTTAATTTCCAAATGTGCATAAAATTTTACTTGATTTTCTTGACCTTAATAATTTTTAAGAATTCTGACTAGGTATTTTGCAAAATATTTTACAATTAAGGTTTGTATAATGTTTCATATCATTAGTTTCATTAATCTGAATCTGTGGCCAATGTCTTTCATCAATTTGGGATGATTTCCATCTACTCATGTCTTTCTTCCAGTACTAAGAGCCTGTGTGTCACTTATGTCGACTCTTTTTATACTATGTATCTCTTCTTCTTTCTGTGTTTTCCATCTTTTGGGGATGTTTTTAACTGACTTTTTTTTCAGAATCACTAATCCTCTCTTGTATAATTAATAAAGAAGTTAATCACCTTGGTTCAATCAGAAATTTAGTAATTTACAACTGGTTTTAGGCCTGGTCTTATAATGTTATTTGTAACTGGTTTTAGGCCTGGTCTTCTGTACTAATTATTCATAGTATACACCCTGTCAGGAGTCTTAGCTTAGTGCCTCCAACGTTTATTCTGATCTTGCCCCTTGCTGGACCTTGAACTCCATTTTTCAACTTCCAAAAAGTACTTATATTCTGTGTTAGCATCTGTCTTCTTTTAGCTTCTGAGGCTTTCCACCCACATTGCATATGCATTAACTAATGACTCAGAGGGAAAAGCTGCCAAGAATAACACACTTTACAGGTTTTCCTTCTCTCTGGAATCCTAAGACTCCATGTTTGGTTGTCATGATAGCTTTCTGATGTGTTCAAACAGTTTTAAAATTTCTTCCAGCTTTTATTTTTGTTCTCAGTGGGAGGGTGGTCTACTTCAGTCTATTTCTTCCTAGCTGGTAGTATGAAGTTCTTGATGTTTTTATAGGCTTATGTTAATGACACCTGCTCCATGAAGCTTTTTTCTTATAATCTCATCATAAACAATCACTCTCTCAGCTAAATTCCTATAAATGTAGTGATTATAGCACAGAATGTGGAACTATTAAAATCAACCCCCACTATGACTTTGGACAAGTTACCTAAATTACTTTTGCTTCAGTTTTCTCATTTATATGATGGAGATAATATTTGCATTTTTGTCATGGAGTTGTTTTAAAGATTAAATGAGATACTATATAATAAACACAATAAACATTACATAATATTAAATATTAGTGATAATATTAGTGATATGATGGGATCTTTCATCAAATGCTTTTGTATTTAAGCACATATGTACCTGACTGGATTATACACTTCTTAATAGGAGAACAAGCCTACTACATCTTTATTTTCTAGCCTTCAGATATTCTCTGAGAATTAACTGAAAAAATTAATTGCATACACCCCTTAATTCAATTAAATGAAATGACAATTTGTGTTCTGGGGTTCATGGCAGGGTAAAGAAGTTTAGCTATTGCAAATGAGAATTGAATCTGAGATTTTCCTTTTCTTGTGAATATATTGTTAATACTTTGAAAGCAGAAATTGGGTACATTCCATCTCTTTATCTCAGCACTTAAATCAGTTCTTGTTAATAAGGGACTTTCAATTAGTGTTTACTTAATGACAAAAGAAATGATCGTTTTTTCTTATTTACTACTACAGATCATCTAAAATTGCTCTTTTACAAGGACTTGTGTATTTAGATTTCAATTCATCAAATCTTCTCCAAATTAAGAAATGAAATTGTTCAATTTTTCTTTGAAGAAACAATTTAATGCCTTTCAACAAGCTATAGTTACCATTAATTTTATTTTATACCTTCCTATAAACAACATGCATTGATCAGATTTGTTTTCATTACGCTGAATTACTATCATACAAGTGTGTTCGAGGTGTCCCCAGACCAACAGACCAGTTTGAACACATTCTCACATGCTACAGAAGGCTAGGAGAGACATTTTTTTAAGTTTTTCTTTTAAGCTAAAATTGTCCTTTTAAACTTTTGATTCTATTCTTTGTTTTTCATAACATTTGTCAAAGTCTCATAGATTTTATTTTCTATATGTTCCTTTCAGGATGTTCTTTGATGAAGAAATTTCAGTTTGTTTCATATTGTTAGGGTTATTGGGCCTAAGACAAGGATTAGCAAAATTATTTGTAAAGGATCAGGTAGTAAATACCTTGAGTACTGTGGACACGTGACTCTCTTATTGATGCTCTTTTCTTCTCCTCCTCCTTCTCCTTTTTCTTCCTCTTCCTCCTCCTACCCTTCCATTTCATTTAGTATCATTTTTATTTGACAAAGCATAAATATATTATATTCATGAAATACAATGTGATGTCTTCATATATGTTTATGATGTGGAATGATTATATCAAGGTAGTTAACACATCACATCACTTAACATTTTTGTAGTGATACATTTGAAATTTACTCTCTTAGTGATTAAAAATATACATTGTTATTAACTATAGTCACCCTGCTATGCAATAGATCCCAAAACATATTCCTCCTGTCTAGCTAAAACTTTGTACCCTTTGACCAGCAACCCCCTATTCCCTCAATCTCCCTCATACTCGGCCGCAGGTTACAATCATTCTACTCTATACTTTTATGAATTCAACATTTTTAGATTCTTTCTATGGGATCACGTAGTATTCGTTTTTGTTGTTGTTCCTGTTATTTTACTTAGCATAATGTCCTCTAGATAAATCTGTTGTCCCAAGTGACAATATTTTCTTTTTTTTTAAGGCAGAATAGTATACCATTGCATATATTACCACTTTTTAATCCATTCATCACTGTAGGTTAATTCCATATCTTAGCTATTGTGAATAATGCTGCAACAGATATAGGAATACTGAGTTCAGTTACTTTGAAAATAATCCCTAAAGTGCAATTGCTGGATCATGTGGTAGTCCTATTCTTAGTTTTGGGGGGAGCTTCCATACCATTTTCCATAATGATGATAATAATTTACATTTCCACCAATAGTTTACCCCTTTTCTCTACACTCTTTTTTTTTTTTTTTTGCAGTACCGGAGATTGAACCCAGGGGCGTTCTACCTCTGCGTTACACCCCCGGCCCTATTTTTTATACTTTCTTTTGAAACCGAGTCTCACGAAGTTGTGGAGGCCTCACTAAGTAGCTGAGGCTGGCCGCGAACCCAGATCCTCCGGTCTCCGCCTCCCAAGTACTGGGATTACAAGCATGCGCCACGACGCCCGGCTCTTTTCTCTACACTCTTGCCAATACTTTCCATTGTTTTAATGAAGGCCCCTCTAAGAGGTGTGAAATGACATTTCATTGTGGTTTAACCTTGCATTTCTCTAATGAGTAGTGGTTCTGGGCATTTTTTCCCATGAAGCATGTTGGTCACTTGTATAATCTATTTTTGGAAAGTATGTATTCAGGTCGTTTCTCCATTTTTAATCAGAATATTTGTCTTCTTGATATGTAATATCTATACTCCCATGTCTGCTACAGCACTAATCACAATAGCCAGAATAAAAACTGACCTACGTGTCTGTGGATAAAGACACACACACACACACACACACACACACACCAGACAAGGCCTCTACAAAATGTGGTGTTTGTGTAGCCTTAGAATGAAGGAATTTATGTAATTTGTGACAGAACAGAATGAACACAGAAGACATGAGGTTAAGTAAAATAAACCAGGCACAAAAAATCAAATACTGCATGATTTACTTATGTGTGGAATCCAAGAAAGTTGAACTCAGAGAAGCAGAGAATAGGGTGGTGGTTGCCAGAGGCTGGCTGTGGGGAGGAATGGGGAGATGTTGGTCAAAGGCAGCAAGTTTCAATGTGGCCGGGGAGCAAGTTCTGGAGATATGTTGTACAGCATAGTGAGTATAGTTAATAATAATGTATAAAAATGCTAAGAGGTTGGATCTTAAATGTTTTTAACATATGCACAAAAATGACTATGTGAAATGATGGATACATTAATTTTCTTGGTTGTAGTTTTATATATAAACTACTATATGTTTACAACACACACTATATGTTTACCTATATATTTATCATCTTTTGTACCATAAATATATACAATTTTCATTGGTCAAAAATAAGATGCATGAGGAAAATCTTTAAAATAAAGTTACTTGGAGATTTCAGTAAGGGCTTAAGAACCTTAATTAGAAGATACTAAATGGTGAATAAAATAAATATGATACATATTTACATCTTTTTGCATCAGTATTTGTGTGATTTTTTTAAACCATCATTAAGAAAAAGAGGAGACATTTGTAGCTTTGGGGTATCCCCCATCAATTCTTCTTTCTTCTGGTAGCAGCACTCACAGGCTTCTCTGGACGCCTTTCCACTACTTCATTGTGTGCAATGTTGGTAGAACTTCCTAAAGGTGCTCTGCCTAATTGCTGGGTACAGTAATGCATTAAGCTAGTGAGACTCTCTCTTGAGACATCAAAACCAAATCAAATGAGTTGGAAAGAAACTTGGAGTGATTCATTCTTGTGGCACTTAATGAGCCATAAATCCCATACGTTCCCCATTTCCTATTCTATTTGAATACTACATCTCTACGTATACTCATTTCTTTATTTCATTGTGCCACCCCAAAATCGTTCCAATGAATTTTCTTTCTGCTTGTGTTAAATAGCATTATATCCTGCTATTTACAGACAACAACAACAATAATAAAACTAGCTATATTTCAATAATAAATTCTGGAGGTGAGTATAAGGTTTTATATATATATACATATATATATAAATGTATATATGATACATATATACATGAATATATTATATATTTATATGTGTGTATATATACATACACACAGACATATATACACCTGCAAGTCATATGACACACACATGCATATTCACACACATACACACTGATAGAATTCATGAAAAAGAGAACTGAATTTACTGCTTTCTCTTTTTTGTTGTCCTGTTGGTCTGTTTTGTTTTGCTGACATGTGAAATGTCTTACTTTAATCATATGACAAACAACTAGGGGGACAGGTTGATAGCTAGGAGAGAAAGCGCATGTCTTGGTAGATGAAGAGAGGCATAATGAAGCATGTTTAGCCCAGATGGAAGATCTTACCCAGCAGCAGAATGATCTTAAGAAGGTGATTTTTCTGGGTTATATATAAGCCTAATATTTTTAGGGCTCTTGTTCCTAAGGATAAAATCATGCAATACAAATGAAAACACAATGCACTCATTAATGCCTCTGGATATATATTAATACCAAGGACTTTATATATGTGTCTGTGTGTGTCTTTATTGTTGCTTTCCTATTGTTATTTTAGAAAAGAATTTCTAACAGAGCCCTCCTAAAATGCACTTTAGGCTTAATGGTTATAGCATTTGTGAAAGTGTTCACAGGGTCAAATTGATTCAATTATTTTCATTTGAGTAAATCAACAAACATTTTTGAGTCTGCTATGTTTATACTTAACCCAGGTTGAATATTAGATGCACCAGGGAGCTTTTTAACATGTACATTTTCAGAACATTTGAAGTCCTCCTCCCCACCCCTGTGATTCTGATACATCTTGTAAGCACAGAGGATAGTACCATGTGCCCTATACATCATATTTCCTGGTGGAAAGGCCAGTGCTGAGACTAAGAGCCTTGGAACCGGTTCATTCAAATCCTTCTTGGTCACAAATTAGCTAGGTAACTGGGAGCAGTTTATTAAACCTCATTGTGTCTCGGTTTCTATAAAATGAGGACAATATGTTTGCCTCATTTGATTGTGCCTTCTATGTAGTTTGCATTCATAATCGTGGGCTACATAATAGCCGATTTTCAATCCTTATGAAAATCTGTTGAAATGACTATAATTTGCAATTAACATATGAGGAAATTGAGACTTAGAGATGAGAAATAACATTCCCAAGATCATTTAGTTGCTACTAAGTAATATTTTGTAATATCATCAATAATGGAGAATATAGGATCAAAACATAATGGAGGTAGTTTCAGTCACAAAGGCTTAGCAATGGTCATGGAGCAGCCAGAAGTCCAGTAGTCGACTGTGTTCTGGGGCTCTGGGGCTCAGCAGAGTAACCAGTCACAGAATGGAGGCTTTGGCACAAAAATTGTCATTCAATCCTGAATGTGAGTTTGCTCCTGCAGTAATCGGATATGAGAATACCAGAAGTCTGAGAACATAATCCTTGAAAGCTTCAACATTTTATAGAAGAAGTAGTCAGTGTCCAAATTAAAAGAAGACAAGCCAGAGGCAACAGTAAACTCTGAGAAAGTATATCACAGAAATTTAGAGAGAAGGAATTCTAGAAAGGAAGTGGTAGTTAACATTGTCAAATAAACCTGAGAGTTAAAGTCACAAAATGTCAAAGGGCTTGGGAAAGGTACAGGTTTTTATCAGTGACCTAAAACACAACAGTTTTGCCTGGAGCAAACAAAGATGCATAGCAAGTACATATTTTCCTTCAGGAACTTTCTGTGATAAAGGGAAAGAGTAAGGATGGGAAAAGGTGTAAGATGAGGTTGTTTTTTAATGGAAAGAGGTTAAATAGGTTGCATTTTTAGGGGGAAATGTAAGTAGAGAAGTTTGGAAATAATGGGGAGAAACAGGAAGAAATAATTGATGAAGATCTCAAAGTAAATGCAAAGGGAAGGATTCACACAGGGAAGTTGGCATCTACCTTCCACTAGAAGAGAAGAGGGTGGAGAAAGGATATGGATAGAGATGCAACTGGAGATGGAAGAGCAGCAAGGTAATAGATTTTTTGCTAAATGACTTCTGTTTTCTCTGACTACCTCTTTTCAATTTACTGCTTCTGACTATAAGTACATGGTATGTAGGTGTGTGTATGTGTTGGGGTACACACAAATAAGTCAGAGATGTAAATATATCAAGGGTTTTACTCAATGGGTTTAGAAAAGCAGTTTCCTTGAATGAAAGTAATTATGCTACAAGTCAAGGCTGAGATGAAGGACTTCATGTCTTGAAAATACTTAGATGGGATAAAAGTTAGCAAGTAAGAAGTAAGCTTATATTTTAATTTTAAAGTTAATTGTATGTGGATAAAAATTGAAGTTTTTCTTTTTACTTTATTTCCAAAAAGCTAAGGATTCAACAAGTTTGGTTTAAAAATGCTATCATCCTTCAATATCTTTTAGTGCATTTTCTTCAATAAGTAGTTATTGGAGTTTGTTTTAAAATTCAATACCTCAGCTGAGCGTGGTGGCACATACTTGTAATCCCAGTATTTGGGAGGCTGAGACAGAAGGATTGCAGGTTTGTGGCCAGCCTCAGCTATTCAATGCGGCCCTCTGCAACTTAGTGAGACCCTGTTTCAAAATACAGAATAAAAAGTAGGCATGGGGGTGTAACTTGGAGGTAGAATGCCCCTGGGTTCAACCCCTAGTACCGCAAAAAAAAAAAAATCAATACTTCATAGTCATATGTCAACATTCAAATTTCTAAATATATGGTTAGATATCATTTTCTAAGAAGTAAAAACAAAAGAAATGTGAGCTTGATGACTATTTTGAAAGTTTTATAGATCATGTACCATACTTCAAATGCACATGAAGATTTAAGCCTCCTTACTTTTAATGTTGGTATCAAAGTCTCACATGTAAACTCTTTTACATATATAATTTGTTATATATACTTCTTTATTTAAAAATATATCTCTATACAACATAACTTTGTGGAAACAGAACTCAACATAGAGTGATATTTTATTTTAGAATTGTTCTGTTTCATTTTAGTTCTGTGACTATCACACTTTTAGTTCATAAAGTGATACTGGTTTGCTGCTGAGTTTGTGATACTTTTTTGTTGTTGTTACTGGGGATTGAACCCCCGGAGTGTTCTACCTCCAAGCTACACCCCCAGCCCTTTTTATTTTTCATTTTGAAACAGAGTTTCACTAAGTTGCTGAGGGTCTCACTAAGTTGCTGAGACTGGCCTCAAACCTGTAATCCTCCTGTCTCAGCCTCCCAAGTACTGGGATTATAGGCATGCACCACTGTACCTGGCAAGGTTGCAATACATTTTTAGGGGAAAAGGTGAAACTGTGAGCCAATCATACAACTTCACACGTGTCACAAAGCTTTGTTGTCACAACCTGGAGAGAAGCCAATTATTATTTATACACTTTCTTGAGTCCATTTAAAAAGCAGTCACAGTCTAATTGTAAAAAGAATAACTATGAGGGATCTCCATTGAAAAATATACTGCCCAGAAGTGAAGAAATGAAAGTCATGCAAATTTCAGTCCTATTACTCACTAAGTCGCCAGGAAACAGTTGGGTAGGGAAGCTTCCAGAAGAACTTCCCAGAGCAGAAGTGGATGGCCTCTCCCAGTGATACTGTACTGAAGAACTTGCAAATAAGGAAAAGAACTTATCTACCAACATGGATGTCTTCGCATTTCATGGAATATGTATATAGAATAAAACTTTTTATGTAAGAATACTTGAATGATACAAACCAGTCCTTTTTGATGGCCTCCTACTCCAGGACAACGGTTATAACTAAGTATGTAGAAAGAGAAATGAAAAACTGAACTTCCGGCATCTTTCTGTTGAGCTGCATGATTAGTGTCCATGCCTTCTGGGGGCAGAAAATGAAATCTGCTCATTCTTGTGATTCCTGAAGTGCTGAGAAAGTCCCCTGCTGATATTCCATGTTCAGTACATGTTTCCTATTTGAGAAAATGTGGTGTGTGTGTGTGTGTGTGTGTGTGTGTGTGTGTGTGTGTGTGTTTTACTGGGGATTGAACCCAGGGGAATTCTACCTCTGAGCTACACCCCAGTCCCGTTTTGTTTATTTTTTATTTTGAAACAGGGTCTCACTAAGTTGTGGAGGGCCTCATGAGGTTGCTGAGGCTGGCCTCGAACCTGTAATCCTCCTCTCTCAGCCTCCCAACTACTAGGATTCCAATGTGCCACTATGTGCCACTATGCCCAGCTAAATGTGGGTTTTTTAAGCATAGACTTGGATGCCTATCCTAAAATTAACACTAGACACACGAGTTATTGTCAAATTGCTTAAGGTTTCTGAAGTTGATTTCCCTCATTTCCAAATGACAATCTGTACGTTGAAGATTTAATGTGAGGAGTAAATAATATATCAATTTGAATGTTATAATAGTTTAAGTCTGATGATATCAGATAATCAGTTTTATCATTCTTATTTCCACTTATGATTTTTTCTTATGCTCAGTTCTTGAATTCTAGTGAAAACTCAGTAGCTTGTATTAATGACTTCCTTCCCTGATCTGGTCAGCACAGCCCTGTATTCATGGTTCTTGGTTCCCAGCCTCTTTTGGGGTGGGAGGAGTATCTTGGGAATTGAACCCAGGGGCATTCTACCTCTGAGTTGTATGCCCTCACCCCTTTTTACTTTTTATTTTGAAACATGGTTTCACTAAGTTGCAGAAAGTCTCCTAAGCTGCTGAGGCTGGCTTGACACATATAATCCTCCTGTCTCAGCCTCCCAAGCACTGAAAACTGAGCAGCTGAATCTTGAGATACTATGAAAATGTATATATTTTCGGTTTTGTCCATAGTTCCTGATTCATAACTCCTTCCCCAAAGTGGTTCACAGCCACTATAACCTCACCCCACTTGCCTGAGAGCTATTGACCACAAAAAACTTATCTGTCTGATAATAGACAATAAGGTCCCACTTCAGAAGAACTGTCCTGCCGGGCATGGTGGCTCATGCTTGTAATCCTAGTATTTGGGAGGCTGAGACTGGAGGATCCAGGTTCGCGGCCAGCCTCAGCTACTTAGTGAGGCCCTCCGCAACTTCGTGAGACCCGGTTTCAAAATAAAGGATAAAAAATAGGGCCGGGGGTGTAGCTTGGAGGTAGAATGCCTGTGTTCAGTCCCCGGTACCACAAAAAAAAAAAAAAAAAAAGAACTGTACCATACCCACAAGGAAGGAATGCAGAGGAACCTGGATGGGCCTGCTGGGTTCCCCCCCTCAGTCTATTAGTGTCAAATCATACCCTTTTTGTCAATCACATTTTGACACTTTCACCCATTCTTCTGTCATTCCTATGCCATGAAGTCTCAAAAAAAAAAAAAAAAAACAAAGGGAGAGCTTCTGGACAGCTGAACAGGTGGAGGCTCACAGGAAGGTGAACGAGATCTCGTCCATGTGCTGGGAGGGTGGAGCACCCCAAACCCACAGGGACAGAAGCTCCTGCGTTGGGGACCCTTCCAGACCTTGTCCTGTGGACCTCATCATCTGACTGCTTATTTTTATCCTTTAGAATATGCTTTATAAATATCACTTGTAATAAGCCAGAAAATGTAAGCCTAATGCTTCCTGAGTTCTGTGAGCTGCTGTTGCAAATCAATCTAACCTGATTGGGACATGGGAGTCCCAATTTGTAGCTGGCGGGCCAGAAGTCCTAGAACCCAGAAGTGGGTTTGAAGTGGGAGCAGTCTTGAGGACTGAACTCTTTACCTGTGGGACCTGATGCTATCTCCAGGTAGATAGTATCAAAATTGAATTGAATTAAAGGACACCCAGCTGATGTCTGCTGCTGCAGAATTGACTGCTTGCAAACTGGTAGAAATTCTCACACTTTTGTGTGAGAATTTTGAAGTGGCCTATGTTTTGAGTCTGTAGTAGGGGAAACTGAGTTTGAGTTGTTTTTCTCTTCTATATCCTTGCAAACTCAAACTTCCCTACCCAATACTCCTTCCTTTTCATGCCTCATCTACTGAACCACCTGCCCCCCATTCCATCTTCCCTCTTTTCTTATCTGCTCCAGGAGATTCTGGGTTAAATGTCCTTCCTATAAGAATATTTTCTTGTCAATTGTTTAATTAAAGGGAAGCTCTCTCTAGTCTTTGTCTCCTGAGGAGTCTTAGACAGCAGGGCTTGTCACTTGACTATATTTTTGCATTTGTTGGAGTACCCAAGTGTCCCAATCAGTGGCTGTGTCTAAGAAAAAGTAATACTAATTATTGTAATTTATCCAAATGCTTTAGTATCTGTATCTAATCACTATGCAACACAATGACATTTATTCCTACCTTTAAGCATGTCAGAACTATTTTGTTAGACTTTGGCTTCCTTGAGCACAGGCCATGCTCACTTCATCTTTATGCTTTGTCCATACCTGCATCTGCACAAAATTCGAAACAATTAAAGGGATCAACAAGAAGGCAAAAGTCCTGTTCTGAAATCTACCTTTAGATAGCTGTGACTTCAGGCTAAGCACTCAATGTCTTTGAGCATCAGCTTCTACATCAGTCATGAAAAATAAGGAAATAAGACCGCACCCATGAAACTTAAACTATTGCTATGAGTGGTGTGAGAGAATAGATTTCACATCTTTATACAAAACTAATTGCTCTGCAAGTGAAAGAACACTATAACATAAAAATCTAGAACTTAGAATTTACTCATTCATTCATTCAATCAACCAATAATGTTTTCTTTATTTCAACAAGTAAAAATTATATGTATTTATGATATATAATATGATGCTTTGATATATAGATACATTGTGGAATGGCAAAATCAAGCTATTTGACAGATGCATTGTCTCACATATTTAATGTGTGTGTGTTGACAATACTTTAAAACCATTCTTTTGCAATTTTCAAGTGCACAAAGATATTGCTGTTAACTATAGTCACCATGTTGTACAGTAAACCACAGAACTTACCCATCCTGTACAACTGAAATTATGTATCCTTTAGTCAACATTTCCTCAATATCCCCACTCCCCAAACTCTGGTAGCCACCATTTTACTCTGTGTCTATGAGTTTGAGTTTTCAGATTGCACACATATGAGTGAGATCATGTGATATTTTTCTTTCTTTGCCTAGATTATTTCACTTAACATAAAGTCCTCTAGATTCAGACACATCACAAATGACAAAATTCCTTCTTTTCTAAAGCTCAGTAATATTCCATTGTGTATATGCACCACATTTTCTTTATTCAGTCATTCATTGATGACACTTAGGTAGATTCCATATCATGGCTATTGTGAAAATCCTGCAATGATCATGAAAGTCCGGATATCTCTTTGATATAATTAAATCCATTTCATTTGGACATATACCTAGAAGTGAGACTGAAGGATCCTATGGTAGCTCTATTTTTTATATTTTAAGGAACCTCCATGCTGTTTGCCATAATAGCTATACTAATTTACATTTCCAACAATAGTGTACAAAGGTTTCCTTTCCACACATCTTCACTAACATCTTTCATCTTTTTGATAATAGTCATCATAACAGATATGAGGTAATATCACATTGCAATATTTTTGCTTCTGTTTTTTGTTTTTGTTTGTTTGTTTTTGTGGTACTAAGGATTAAACCCAGGGTCATTCTACCTCTGAGCTACACCCCAGGCCTATTTTATTATTATTATTAGTAGTAGTAGTAGTAATTATTATTTGAGGGGGTTGAAATGGGGTCTTACTAAGTTGTGGAGGGCCTCACTAAGTTGCTGAGGCTGGCCACGAACCTGTGATCCTCTTTTTCTCAACCTCTCAAGTACTGGGATGACAAGCATGTACCACCAGGCCCGACTTGTTTTTGTCTTTTTGTTTGTTTGTTTTTGCTGTCCTGTGGATTGAGCCCAAGGTCTTGTGCATTGTAAGCAAGTGCTCTACCACTGAGTTACATCCTCAGCACTTCCTATTTTATTTTGAGAGAGGGTCTCACTAAGTTGCCCAGGCTGGCCTCAAACCTATGATCTTCCCACCTCACCCTCTGGAGGAGCTGGAACTACAAGTGTGTGCCACTACACCTGGCTCTCCTTGTGATTTTAATTTGAATTTCCTGATGATTGGTGATAATCAACAAATTTTTGATCACCTACTCTATGCTATATAGTATGCTTGGCTTACAGATTTCAACAACAATAACAACAACAAAAAGGCATTGTCATATCTTCATGAAAGCTATATCCCATATATTTAAAAACATACATGCTAAATATAAGATTTAAACTTTAATAAATGTTACAAAGAAAAGGAATAAGGTGATCTGATAAGCAACAGGAGTAACTGACCTGGGAAGATTCAGAGTAGTTCTCTGAAGAGGTGATAATGGAAACATGATCTGAAGAAAGATCAGAAGTTCACGAGAGAAAGAGGACAATATTCCAAGTAGGAAAACAGTGCACTGTCCAGTGAAGAAAAGGAAAATAATGAATCTCACGTGGAAAATGAGGAGCAACATGTAGAAATGAGCCTGGAGAGAAGGATGGAAACCAGACCTGCAAAACCATGGAAACCAAACTAGAAAGTTTGGGATTTAATCTAAATTTTTATTTAAATAGACATTTAGATATTTTAAGAAGTGTTACCAGTGACACTATCAGAATTTGTTTTTTAAAGTTTACTCTAGCTGGAATTTGGAGAATTTCTGGAGGAAAATATTTGCTGAAATTTCCATTATCTATGACCTATATTTAAAAATGAGCCCATAGCAAAGATATGTTAGAAATGAAGTGGTCAAAGTAAACAGAGCACAATATGACCAAATGTTTCCACAGCCTCTTGGCATTCTCCCACCATAGCACTCACCATCTCTGACTGTAATAAAGATAGAAAAAAAAATCAACTTTTATTTCTAAGGAAATATTTTTATACTGCAGGTATTGAGTACAATTATTACCGTGGTTGGTATTAGTTTTATATTGCTAGTGGCTATAACAAGTAAACCCCACTATTTCATTGTCTGAAAAACTTAAGTTTATTTCTTCCTCATGTAACATTTCAGTATAGATGTCTTGGTCTATAGATTTCTGTTTCCTGTGCAATTATTCAAGGCTTCGGGCTCCTTCCATTCTGTCATTCCATTACTATACCTTTCCCTAGGGTATTTTTTTAAATGTTCTATCCTTGGTGCATAGTAACCGTACATCATATTGAGGTTTAGTGTGATAGAAACATATATGCACACAGCACCCAGTACATTTCCCTCTGATCCTGTCCTTCTCCCTCCTTCCCATTGAAATTGGTATTAATAGCTTCACAAATGTACATAGGATTGTTCGAACTGTTTCTTTCTGAATGTCTCCCCAAGGTCTTAAAGTCCTCGCCTCCTTGCAGAAGAAGAACTGAGAACAGAGAAGTCACATTGCCAATTAAGTGTCTTTACCTGGAGGTATAAAGCATGACTTCCACTATCATCCCTTTGATGAGAACCATTTGGGAGAGGAGAGTGAGACCCTGACTGGACAGGTGCTTCCAAAGTCTAGCTACAATAGAGAAGAGACAGCAAAAATGATTGGTAAGCATTTGGCTCTTTTTGTCAGAACTATAGACTAATTAACCATAAAAGAAGGCAAAATCTCTTCCAATCAGATTGTTTAGAGCAAGGGATCAGTAATCCATCCATGAGCTAAATATGTCCCATTGATTATTTTGGTATAGCCCATGAGCTAACAATGCATTTTTTATGTTTTTTTAAATGACTGAAAAATAAATAGAACATTTTGAGACACATCGAAGTATATGAAATTCAAACTTCAGTGTACACAAATAAAGTTTTATTAAGATACTATCCCACTGTTTTTACATATTGTCAATGACTATCTTTATGCTGCAACAGGAGGGATAGGTAGTTGTGGCAGAGAACAAATAACTTGAAAACCCTTCATAGAAAGAAAGAGTCTTCAAGCTTTGCTTTAAAGGAATGCCTTAGTACTAAGGAATTTTTGTGCTTTTAGCTAAAACTTACTTTGTCAATATTTTTAACCATTAAGATAATATGTAACTATAGCATTATAAAGCACATTGATTGCTACATCTTATTCTCTTATTGAAGTATGTATTACACTGGACATTGTTTGCAGGTAACTAATCATATCTGTACAGTTGTTCCAACCATTAAATTACCCATGTAGAATGCCTTAACATTGCCAAAGGATGACTAATCACATAGAGCTTCCATGGCTCCATTGCCTGGATAATAATATACTACTAATATTTCTGAAATATGTCAGAACCATGAAAAATCATTTAAAGTTAGTTCTTGATATGACAGATGATACTGACATCATTGCATAATACAACACCACACACCAGATAACTGCTGTTCAAGAAGCTACATGAACGCCTGATGCCAATTAGCAGTGAGGTGCTATAATAACAACTTGTTAGAACTGAAAGAATGTGATCAGGCATCTTCATATCTGCTAAATTATTTGACTCCCAGATTGATCCAATCAAGCTGATTCTTGTGAATCGCCTTTACATTTTAAAGAATATATTTTACTATTTGATAAAACTTGAAATAAAGAGCTAACTTTGTCTATCTCCTGCTAATTAATCTCCTAAAATTAAAATATACATTATTTATTGAGGAAAATATGTCTACTCAGCATGCAAATGTATACTGATGGTTGGCAAAGGCTTCTGTGAGTCCATTTCCAAAGAAAGAAAAAAAAAATGAGTTCCTAAAGAAAATTCTTCTTTCAGAATGGAAATATTTCTACTAATTAACTCCTCTGAGCTTCCACTTTTTAATCTGTAATTTGGGAGTGCAATTATATATTTATTGTGTTGTGGTCCTCAATTTAACCAACTAAAGCATCTCTGGTGTCCTGTCTGACACATACCATAGTGTTTAATTATTAGTTTCTTTCTGGGTTACTCAAGATGGGTCAAAATTCCAGAAACAATTATTCATTTATTCATTCCTTCAGAAATGATCATTAGTTAACCAAAGTGAAATAGTTATACCAATATTTGTCTAGATGCAATGGAAAGAAAAACATTATAATTTTTGGAAGAACTTAGAAAAAAATAAGGCACAGAAATTTCTATAAAGTATTTTTAGCTACCATTTGAGATGAGATGTACACTATACACACAGATTGGTCATAATTTACAAACATTCAAATTTTATAAATGTCAAGGCAATGACAGTGACTTATGTTTGAAAACTCATTTTCTGAAAGCAATAATATTATTTGTGGAGATTAAGGCCACAGACTAATCCACATGAACCCAATTATTTCATTCATTTTTTCCAACAAACATTTAATAAGTACTACATGTAATACCAGGTAGTAGTTGCAATACAACTGTGAAAAAACTTTACAACTAGTAATTTACAACTAATTTGCATATAGCTATATAGGGTAATAAGACTGAGAAAGAAAAACAACAGTGTGGTAAGAGTGAAGACAGTTGATGAATAATTTGCATTTAGAGCTTTAGGAAAACCACTATAAGAAAACAACATACAATCTAAGAAGCAAATGATGAGATGGGCTCAGCCAATTGAAACAGTTGACAAGTGTGATGGATATCTTATCTTTGTCCTGCCAAATTCCCCCTTCTCTCTGCTCTGGGCAGCAGAAGCCTGACCTGTATGAGCTGCATTCATGGGTTTCCTCAGCCTCCAACTTCTGCTGGGATTTCACTAATGAGTCAAGATATTGCAGGATGGGAGAAGAGTTAGTTTGGGCATTTATTTCCTGGCTTTTACTCTGTTTTATTAAAGTGGGTAGTTGTGTCCTCCTCTTACCAGCTTTAGCTCCTGTCAACTACCCTTCTCTACACAATCATCCTTTCTAATTCCAATAACTATTCCTTCCCATTACCTTTTCAGGCCTAGGTGTATTAACAGCTTGCTACTCTTAGTAACCATGGGGCACTTTAACCACAGCATGGGATAAAGTACCACAGGAGGAGAAATTGGGAGAACAAATGACTGTGTCAATTGATCACTGTGACAATATGATTATAATGATGATTAGATCAGCTGGATGTTTCAGATGACCCCATAGAGATAACCCATGAAAAAAACTGAAAGCTTTGAATTTATAATTCAGAATCTGAGCAGAAAATCATAAAGCCTTAATGGCAGCTGTGAGGGGGCTTCTCATCTACTGTAGATACAGGGGAGATATGGCTGCAGATCAAACCCACAGCCCGATTGTAAGGGGAGTAGAATGGCAGTACAGAGTAAATGCTTTTAATGTTCTATGCTAAATTCATGGTACGAATGGGAAGGAGTGGAAGCCCTGAGTGAAATCTGTTATGTTAGTATCTCCGTCTATCCGGGATGCTATAACAAATTACCTTAGACTGGGTAATTTATGAATAATAGAAATGTATTGCTCACAGTTCTGGAGGCTAAAGAGTCCAAGATAAAGGTACCAACAGACTCTCTCTGGTGCTCACTCTCTGCTCTTAAGATGGTGCCTTCTATCTCATGCCTCATGGTGGAGGGGCAAAAGGGCTTTCTCCACCTCTTTCATAAGGGCACTAATTTCATTCATGTGGGCTCCACACTCATGACCTAATCACCTGCTGAAGGCCCTCACCTCTTAATATCATTACCTAGGAGGTTAGGTTTCAACATACAAAAGATGGGAGGCTACGAACATTCAGACTACAGCAGGTAGAGAATGTCAAATGCATATCCATAGAACACCCTACCTTCTTCCACATCTGTCAAGAAAAGTGAGCCAAAAGCCATTTTGCATTCCCAGAATCATTATAGAGGTTAGTAAAACCATCAAATATCTATATCTGTAATATCCCAATTTCTTATAGCTGTATGTCTGATTAAAACCAAATAGGTCATGGAAAATTAAGGTAGTTTATTATATAGCTGTAATTACGTGGCTCTGTGGGGATAGCAATCATGAGTGAATTTTAGGATATAATGTTTTTAATGGAGCAAGTCAGCCCAACCCCTAGCAGTTATCATGCAGATATTGGCCTAATTGACCTCAATTTTTCTATACTTTTTAGCAAGAATATTCAGAAGAAGCTCCTTCACAGGGCATCCTTCCTTATCTATGGGGGTGTACAGCCTGAGAACCTCAGTGGATGCCTGAAACTGCAGATACCAAACCCTATACATAGTATGTTTCTTTTCCTTTGCATGCCCATGAAAAAGTTTAATTTATACATTAGGTACAATAAGGAATTAACAATAGTTAATAATAAAATAGAAAAATTATTAAAAACATACTATGATAAAATTTATGCGAATGTGGTCTCTCTCTCTCTCTCAAAATGTCTCATCAATTTCACTCACTGTTCTTGTGATGATGTGACCTGAAGTATGGGTGGTATTGACTGTGGGTAGCTGAAACTGCTGAAGGTGAAACCATGGAAAAGGAGGTAACACTATATATATTTGTGGCCAGTGTATATTTGTAGTTGTTTGAGGGATATGCCAACACTCCTGTGGTGCCATAATATAATCTTGAAGCCCCTTGATCATCTTGATATTCCACAGAAAATGACCCTGGTCCATTACATTTGTAACATTTTGCTAACTGGATCTAATAAACAGGCCGCAGAGAGTACTTTGAATGTCTTAGTAATACATACGTATGCCGAAAAAAATAAGACCTATGAAAATTTAGGACAAACTTATATTCTGAAGGTAAAATAATCCAAAGAAAGACAAGTTGCTACATGTTACACTGACCACCATAAGGAGAGAGGCATGGTTTTTCCTGAGTTTCTTTGAGATTAGAAAGCAACATACCATATTTAGTTACCTGAGAGGTGTCCCAGGTTTTTTTTTTTTTTGGTTTTTTTGTTTTGTTTTGTTTTTTTGTGGTACTGGGGATTGAACCCAGGGGCATTCTACCTCCGTGCTACACCCCTGGACCTACTTTTTATACTTTATTTTGAAATCGGGTCTCACGAAGTTGTGGAGGGCCTCACTAGGTAGAGAGAGAGAGAGACAGGGAGAGAGAGCTGAGGCTGGCCGCGAACCCGGATCCTCCGGTCTGGTGTCCCAGTTTTTTGTGTGTGCAAGTTTCCCTTTTTATGGGCAATATGACCTTTTAGACCCAATAGCATTAGAAGTGTCTGTGGAAAACAGAGGTATCATATGGAACCTTGGGGCAAACCCAACAGATGAAGGATAGCTCAGACTGCCAAAATTCGTATGGCAATCACAGTTTGTTTGTTTGTTTGTTTGTTTGTGTTTGTTAATGAGCTCCTGATTGGCTTTTGGGCCCTGATGTTTCCTGAATTCTTCTCTGTGAGACCCTAGTGATATGCAATCCATAAACTAGATGTTATTTGATTCATCAGACATATCTGAAATGTACAAGATAACTTCATTGGCTCGTGGCTGAGATTACTAAGATACTTCTTCCTACAGCTACATCAATCCTCCTGTCACCCTCCTGGGACCTCATGGGAGTTCCCTGTGACCAGGAAATGAGAGAAGGAAAGCAAGACTGTGGTTTAATATGCTGATTTAAGCTAGAAGTTGATAGTCACTGAGCTATAGCCCATCTCAGTGGTATCCTTAAAAGAAAGCGGTATGAGGAAGTATTTCCTGTGGACATATTTTAAAGTAACACATCTGCTTGTCCATTATTCACAGAAAGAAAAATACCCTTAAGTATAGATCTATACTGATTCACAAATGGTGGCTGACAGATTATTCAAATAATCAGAAACATAGAAATAATAAAATTTTTGAGAGTGGTGATTTTTTTTAAAATGGTTAATATAGACCTTCTTAGAAAGAGTAGAGTGAAAATATGTTTTCCCACATAGATACTTGCCAGAACAAATTTACTATAGAGAAGGTGTTCTTTCTTGTGGCTGTCAATCAGACTCTGTCCAGCCACCCTTCTGCTTGCTTAATGACCTATATTCTGAGTTTTTATGGGAGAAAGTTTAAAAGCTATTTACATGTTCAACAACATGAATTTTGTCTAATTGAGGCTGATCTTATTACCACCATGCCGAATGGCAAACCTCCCTATGTAGATTCATATGACACCATTCTCAGCAGAGGCTGGTCTACCATCTGATGGCAATGGGTTACAACAAACTTTTCTTTTTTCTTTTTTTTTTTTTGCAGTCCTGGGGATTGAACCCAGGGGCATTCTACCTCTGAGCCCTATTTTTTATTCTTTATTTTGAAACAGGGTCTCACTAAGTAACTGAGGCTGGCCGCAAACCTGAGGTCCTCCTGTCTCAGCCTCCCAAGTACTGGGATTACAAGCGTGCGCCACCACGCCCAGCCTACAACAAACTTTTCTATCATGAAAGAGGCAGAGACTTGTCCTCACAGAGATGGGCATACATTTCAGATACAGAAATGCCTTTACCATCCACAGCACTTTTGCTATCCTTTCAAATATCTTATCTAGAGCTATGGTATTCACGCAACAGAACCTTACAATGAATGATATGCATTATATAGCAAAGGATGTGTACCAATGGACTTATGTTCACGTGGTTCATTGGCTTCACCATGTGCTCCTATCACTCAGAAAGCAGATGGCCAAACAGAATGGCGAGACGTCCTGCTAAAGTCATAGTTTTGCCACCAAGAAGGAAATAGCATCATGGGAGACCAGAGTTCTGACACAGAAGATGAAGTATAGTCTTAAACCAGCAGTCAATATTTAGTGCCACTCTCCTATAACCTGAATTGCTAGTTCTAGGAACCAAGTATAGAGGTCCCTCTAATTATTATACCAGATAAATTAGCAGAGGAAGTTTTTATTCCTTTTCTTCAAATGTGGAATCAATGGTGTATTCATCAGCATTTTGACAGCTATAAACTAAAAGACTTGACCACACAACTTAGAGGAAGGAAGATTTATTAGCTCACAGTTTCGGGGTTTAGTCCATGTGAGACCAGGGACCATGGATCTCAGTGCATGGTGGCAGGAATCAGAGAAAGGGAGAGCACAAGGATTTGCTCCTCACATCATGGAGACCAGAATCAAGAGAGACAGTGAGGGAAAGAGGAACCACATATAATTCCCAACGCTGCATCCCTGGGGATCCACCTTCTCTAGCCACACCCTACCAGCTAGGCCACCACCTAGATAAATCCATTACAATGGATTTTTCCACTGCTGGGATTACAACCCTCATGTCTCAAGTCAACTCCAAACACCAATTTATGAGCTCTTCAAGGGGCCATTCTATATCTAACTATAACAAGTGGTTTTGGTGGTATTTGTATCCAATAGAAGAATCTTCCACTAGGATACAGTTAAAACCTTATTGAATTAAAAGCTGTCTTCTGAACTTTTCATATCCCTCTTGTTTTGTATCAGACAGAAAGAGCATTACTGCACTTGAATCGCATCTCAATAAAGCTCCTAACTATTGTCTACGAAATTTCAGGGAACACAATGAACTTCTTAGAGTTGGTGAATTTGGGGGCAAAATATAATAAAATATAAGAAATAAGTGGTTGAAGTAGCTTGTATAAATATCTTGAGATGGAAGAGAATTTGGTGTAGTTTATTAATGACCAGATCATTTGGAATCTGTTAGGCCATGGAAGGAAATTTCAATAGTGTCCTCAATGCAATAGGAATCAAAAGGAATTGGAATTATCATTAGCTACTATGTAGAAAATGGACTGAAAAATAGAAAGAGTGCAAACTAGAATAGAAAGGACGCTATGACAATAGACACGGCTCAAGATGATAAGAGTTGAACTGGAGTCCTGGCAGTAGTGACCTAGGAATGGATTAGTTGAGGTATTATTTTGGAAATAAAAAGCACAATGCTTGGTAATGCTGAGTAAAAATGGCACCAAGTTTTCTCGTTAGATTAATAACATGGATGACTGATCCAAAATCAAGGAAGAGAACACTGGAGGAGATGTGGTTTGTGCTGGAACTTTAGAGAAAGAAGATCATGGTTATATATGTAGACCTACTGAATAAGCACCAAAGTTGGAGTAGACATGCTCAAAGACAGGAGATAGTGTGTGCACAGGATAAGAGAGAAACAGACAGAGAGACAAAGAGACAGAGAAAGAAGCTTGAGGTCCTATTAAATATGGTGAAAAAGATTTTTCTGTTTTGTTTTATTTGGGTATTTTTTTTTTTTTTTGGAGAGGAGGGATCAGTTTGGTTACAATTCTAAGAATCTTTCCAATAATTTTATTTCCTAATTTGTTTCTTTCTGTTCCTGGAAATCAAAGAATCCTTAAGTAACAATCAAAATATTTGGTCCCTCTTCATTCTCCCCAAATCAAAATAGGTATATAGCATGTGTACTAGGAATGGCCAGTAACAAATGACCAAAAGTAAAGCAAAATAGAAAGTCTTCAGCTCAAAATGACTTAAACAACATAGGGATGGCGGCAAATGCTACCGAAAAGTCCAAATGAGGCTTGGTCTTGCACTTCAAGAAAGATCTCCCAGGAACTTTTTTCTTATCTTCTTTCTACTCTGTTTCTTTCTTGGCTGAATCCCCACACTCCCCTGGTAGCCCGCTGGGAGTTCCCAGGTCTCCTGAAATTTTAACGAATGTTTGCAGCAGTCGCAGATGTCACACCCTCCCAAGAAAGTACTCAGGAAAATGACAGTCTCTTATAGTAGCTGATGTACCTATCCTGGGAATCACTTCCTTTCATTGGCCTGCATAGGAACAAGTGTCTTTCCTTAATCCAATCACTGCGGCAATGGGGTTAATAATATTCTGACTGACTTTTGACAGCAAATGTCCATCCCTAAAGCAGAACGCACATGCGGTTTCAATTTCACCCAAGCTGCATGAATGACAAACTGAAGAGAGCAAAATTCTCCTGAAAATATAAGGTATTCTTCATTTATAAAAAAGCCTGGCATGGTGGCACATGCCTGTAATCCCAGCACTTGGGAGGCTGAAACAGGAGGATCACAGGTTCAAGATCAGCATCAGAAACTTAGCAAGACTCTCAGCAACCTACTATGACCCAGTTTCAAAATAAAACAAAACAAAACAAACAAAAAAGAAAAGTGCTAAAGGAATAGCTTGGAGGTAGATTGCCTCTGGGTTCAATTCCCAGTATCAAAAAGAGAAAAGAAAAAAAAGTTGTAGCAGTGAGAGAATAGATCCAGTAAAGCAATAAAAAAAATTCTTCAAAATGGTTTCCAGGATCTACTATCTCATAACATATCAAATTAATTCTGTATAAAGCTATGTGCAGTGGTGCACACCTGTAATCCCAGTACTTGGGAGGCTGAGACAAGGGGATTGCAGGATCGAGGCTAGCCTTGACAATTTAGCAAGACCCTATTTTGAAATAAAAAATAAAAAGGTCTGGGGGTATAGCTCAGAGGTAGAATGCACCTAGGTTCAATACCCAGTACCAAAAAAAAGTAAAATAGATCACAAAAAAGGTGTTTAAAAATTCTGTATAAACTGGGGTCTTATAAATTACTTTAAATTATTTTTCATCTTTGAATCAACCAAAAACTAACAGAATATCATTTTTATTTCCCTATTCTGCACGATGGAGCAAAGGCTTGAAATTGTGATTGATGAACATTACCATGCAAAGTCAGTGCACTGAATACATTGTCTATTCCCATCTTTTATTCAAATTCCTTGCATATATTAGTAAGGGTCACTCAGAATTACCCATGCTAATCAAATAAGAAAAATCATGGTGATGAATGCGATAGACAGCCCCTTTTCCTTGATGACTAGGTAACATTTAAAATCACTTGAGTTCTTTTTTGTAGCCCTATCTTGCAGATATTTTAAGGGAGTATTGTTCCTAAGACAGACATAGGAAAATCTCAGTGAACATGGGGTGATTCATTTCAGTCTTAATGAAAAACATATGGTTTTTGCATTTTCAAATTAGTAGACTACTTGAAGCTACCTACAGATAAGTGCATCAGAAATTGCTTTCTTACCTAAAGTAAAAGGAAAAAGAAATGCAACCATGAGTTATAGGTTATCTTGTGTTTGTCTCTTCAAATGTACAAAGCATTTATACCTGCCTCTTTATGCAGTCAAATGTATGAAAAGTCCTGAATCTGTAAAACCAGACTATATAAAAAAGGGTTTTACTTTTAAATCGTGCTAGTCATGTTTGTCATTAACAGTTGCACTAAAATATATAATCGCGCTGGGCGTGGTGGCACATGCTTGTAATCTCAGTACTTGGGAGGCTGAGACCGGAGGATCCGGGTTCGTGGCCAGCCACAGCTACTTAGTGAGACCCTGTTTCAAAATAAAGAACAAAAAATAGGACTGAGGGTGTAGGCCGGAGGTAGAATGCCCCTGGGTTCAATCCCCAGTACCGCAAAAAAAAAAAAATATATATATATAATCGCCATATTTTCATTATCAAAAGAGTGATATAAAAAGCAGTATATGCCCATTTTCAAATTTGTATGTATGTGGCATACTAAACCAAAGAGGATGAACAGTAATGCACATCATTATAATCTATAATTATTTTAAGACCTTGCTTCAAATAGCTACACTATAACAATGCAGATCTTCTAAGTAGGTTCTGGTTCATCACTTATATAATTTATTTAAAAAATAATTTATTCAACTAATTTTATTTGTAAGCATAAGCTCACTGAAAGCACAAATTTTATTATTTTTAAAAGTTAAAACTAAATGATACAACTCCTTTCCAGAAACCTTGTTAGTCAGATGTGTATTTCTGACTCATTTTCCCCATGCTTTAGAGGAAAAATATAATTCCTGAAGTTTGAAGAATTCCACGTATTTAAACTCTGCTTTAAAATTACTTGCCTTGAAGCCAGATGTGATGGCGCACGCTTGTAATCCCAGTACTTGGGAGGCTGAGACTGGAGGATCACACATTCACAGCCAGCCTCTGCTACTTAGTGAGGCCCTCCTTAACTTAGTGAGACCCTGTTTCAAAAGAAAGAATAAAAAATAGGGCTGGGGGTGTAGCCTGGAGGTAGAATGCCCCTGGGTTCAATCCCCAGTACCAACAACAAAAAAAAAATTACTTGACTTAAACTGTGAAATATTATTTATTTTTTTAACAAAAGTATCCTACTCAAGAGAAGAATAGATGTGATCCACCAATGCTCTGTATAGTATATAATAAGAAGTAACCAGTTTAGAAACAACAATAATAATTAAATAATAAATAATAAAATTAGAACATTAGTAAAAGTTCTAGGGGATCATAATATTGGGGTTCATATTACAAAGTAAACAGGTAATTAACTTCAATATACAAATTTCCCTATTCTTAGGTCATAAAATCTCCTATAATTCCTCCAAAATATTTTAAACTATTGCTATGACATTTACATCTTTGATTCACATAGAATTGATTATGGCGCTAGGTCAGAGGCAGAGATTCACAGTTTTTTGTGCGTGTATGGATAGTGATGGTCTGAACACCATCTGATCGGTATCCCACCCTTCACTGGTGGGTAACACTGCCCCTGCCATTTATCAGGTTTCTGTCCAAGAAGCCTGATATCTGTTTCAATTCCCTGTTCAATTCTATCAGTCTATTTATCTTTTCTAGAGCAACATGTACTGGATTTATTGTTTATGGCTTTTTATTATTTATAGTTTATAATAAATAATCTTGTATGGTAGGGAGGTTTTCTTACATTGTATTTCTTCTTCAAAATTATCTTGGCTATTTTAACCCTTTTAACCTTCATATTTTATATAATCATATTGTCAACTTCCAAGGAGGAAAAAAGAAAGCCTGTTGGGATTTTGACTGAACTTTTCCTATTTCACTGGCTCAGATAACTAGTTTTGAATGAGGTGGGAGCAGGTGTTAAAATTTAAACATTCAATACATTTTCTTTCATCTTTGAAGTTAGTCAGGTTTTTAATTTCTTTGTGAGTCATTATGGCTTAGTTATATTTCTCTAGAAAGTTGAATATTTTGCCTTAAATTTTTAAGTTTGTTTATATTGTGTTTTAAAAATTGTCTGCTTTTCTGTTTCTGGCGTTATAACACTACTTTTTTCACTGCTAATATTCTTCTTCAATGGATTCTTTCTCTCTTTTCTTTTTTTTTTCTTATTCTTGCTAGGGTGTGTCTATTTTAGCAGTCTTCACAACATGTTTGACTTTGTGAATCTTTGCTATTTCTCCTATTTAATTAATTTCTTCTCTTCTTGTTATTATTTAATTCTTTCTATTTAGTCTGTTTTTCCTGTTGTTATTTTCCTAATTTCTCTGTTTGATGCTCATATTATCAATTTTCAAACATTATTTACAACAAAAATAATCATGATATTAAATTGTTTTATGTAATATTCCTATACCCCTACATTTTAGGAAGTAATGTTTTTGTCAATTTTTAATCTTAAACATCTTCTAATATCCATTATGGTTTCTTCTTAGAACCAAGAATTATTTGGAAGTATCTTTTTACTGTCATTTCCAAATATACTTTTAAAGCAGTGCATAAATATTTACAAATTACATTTTTAAAGAAAAAAATAGTATGTTTAACATTTTTTGGTACCTAGGCCTTTTTATGTCTTAAAATGTGGTCAATTTTCATTAATGTTCTATTTGTATTTTGAAGAATGTACATTTTCTAAATGAATGTGGAGTTGTATATGAGCCCATTAGATAGGACTTGCTAATTGTGTTACTCAAATCCTCTACATCTGTACTAATGTGTAAATTAAGATTTTCTATCATAAATGCTAATTTATTAATTTCTCTTTATATTTGTGTCAATTTTCCTATTTATATTAAAATATATTACATACAAGACTATACTTTTAATGCTTATGAATTTAATTTTTCATATCATCCTATGAGAATTTATACCCTTTATTATTAAATGTTGACACTGCACTACAAAAGTGTTATTTTGAGACAATTTTGTCTAATGGATATATATATTATATATATATAGATAGATAGATATAGATATATGTATATTATATATATATTATATATATATATATCTATGCCAGATTTTCTTTAGTATTTGCCTAATGTACTTATCCTTTAACATTTTATTTTTATGTGTCTGATGGATATAATGTTTTGAAAGTAGCAGATACCTCAATCTTGTTATTTACTCAAACTGAGAATATTTATATTTTGACTTGCTTGTTTACTCCATTTGCATTTATTATGATTACTAATATATTTTGAGGTAGTTCTACCACTTTATGCTTTTTATTTACCTTGCTTTTTCTCTGCTTCTTTTTATTTTTCCTCTCCTTTTGCTTTTTAATTCATCAGGTATTTTACATTTCATTCTCCCTCCACCAATGGCTAGGAAGTTATATATGTATTTAAGTAGGGTAAAACTAGCTTTTGTAACAAGTTACCATATCTTAGTGACTTAACAACATAATGGTATTCCTTAGATACTCATCAGCCCAAATCAGGTGTTGCTAGCCAGCCAATGGCCTTTCTTTATGTGATAAATCAGGAATCCAGGTATTTTGTTTCTTGTACCTTCATTATCCCCAAGACCTAGGTAATCTCTGTATTTGAGTAAAAAGCCTAACTTCCTTCTTAAGAGGCATGGCTCTTGAGTGACAAACATCATTGCCTTTCCACTGGAAAGACTAAGTCACAGTCATACCTAGGTAAGAGGGAGTGCTTGGAAATGTCATTGTTGGTGGGCAGGCATCCCTTCCCATGTCAGTTCTATACTATGGAAGTCTGAGAACAAATGCTTGGTGAATAGCTAAGCTAGGCAGCCTTCATCCAACGATGGATGGGAAGTAGAGGAATAAACATCCCAGCTTCCTTGTGTCTCCATTGGGATAATTCTGAAGCATGTTCTATATTTTCCAGGAGAATTCTCTGTAATATTAAGATTCAGTTGTCCAGTAGAAATTGATTCAGTAGCACATCGTCTACTGGCTTCTTTCTCTTTTCTGTCTAATTTTCCCAATCCTCTATTGGTATATTCTAAGACTGTCTACTATATAAACTACTTGTATTTGAATCCTTCCCTTAGAGTCTGCTTCTAGAGGGAACCCATAATTTCATCTCTGTTCACCAGCTGATAGCCCTGTATAATGGATATCATACAGAATACATCTAATGGGTTTCTCTTCCCCCCTTCTGATTCATGCTTTTGTTGGCTCTTTACTGTGTGTGTGTTGCTTGTAATTTTTGGCATTGTGAATTATGTTTTCATGGTTTACCTATGAGACTCTCGAAACATTTGGGCTATGGATTTAACTGGATTCTGTTGAAAGAGATGTGTTCTTTACTTCCACCAGGCTTACCAGAGTGCTCTGAACCAACATAAAATCATGGTTATTTTTAAACTTGAATTTCTCAAATAAAGTGGCATGATTTATTTGAATTCAGAAATGGTTGAGGAAGCTAGGTCTACTTGGGTGCAATTGGGTTGGGCCTGGTTTCTATAACTGCTACAGCTCCTGTGGAAAGTGTGGAAGTGGTATCAGATAATAGCTGATTAAGGTAGTAGCAGCTGTGGCTGGTACAACAGAGGCAGCAGTCAGGGGTCCCCATGAGGAAAGAGCGAAGGATGTTGAGATGCGAAAGCAAACAAAACATGAGGCAGTACATCAACTGTGTCCAGTGTCTTCTATCTTAAGTAAAACACTGTTAAAGCATTTTCTTCTACCTTGAACCCAGGCTAATATAGACCATGTATCTTCCCTACTCCCCCTTTCTCTGAGGGAATACACTTCCAAGAGCCTAACTTTATTAGGAGGTCTCACTTCCAAGTTTCCAAGTTGCAGAGGACTAGGACCTTTTCTCTTTGAGAGGTTGCTCCATTATAACCTGAGTCTGGCCCCAGCACAGCAGTAGCATTACTCTAGCCTGCAAGTGCGTCTTTCAGCTCTTTTTCCACTCTGATTTCTGGCAATTTCTGTTAATTTCTCAGACATTATTCCATGCATTCAAAAGGGATTTTAACTAGACCTTTCAGCTGCTGTACTGTGAGTCCTCAAGTTTCTATTACAATGTCAAAAATGATAAATATCTCCTTTCAAAGAAACATTTATTTGTGTTTTAGAAAATCTTTTAAATTTAATTAAAATTACATTCAGATATGCATTGGTAAAATGAACATTACTTACCATTTATTGTTCTAATTTTCTGTTTTTGTATTTTACAAATTTCCTATCATGAATTTGTTTTAATTTTATAAGCAGAAAAATTAAAAAGATAATTAAATATACAAATACATACATACATATCACCTAAGAACTATAACCAAATTTACATGAATGAAGCTGGCTTTGATCATAAATGTGGATCTACACCAGTCATTTACAACTGGGCTGCATACTAGACTGTTGGAACATTTAAGAAATAATATTGCCAGGACCTCACTCTCAAGGAATCTGATTTTATTGGCCTGAGGTAAAGCTCAAACATGGATAGTTTCCTGAGCTCCTCAGGTGCTTCTAATGAGCATTTATAGTTGAAAACCACTGATAAAGACCTGTTTACAGATACTCCTGTAAGAAGAGAAGGATGATTAGATTTAGAGAGGGCAGGATCAAGAGCAGAGCAGAAATTTTATAACTCAGTCCAGGTGCGTGCCTTGTATATACTCCTCTTTCTCCTCAACTAGTGACTCTGGTTCCTAACTAGGACCTCCAGTCTCAGATTTGGAACAAAAGAATCTGCTCTAACTTGACCCACAGCCTGTGCCCCAGGTCAAGGAATCAGGCTCCCTTCATGCTGCCATTCTTAGCCTCCACCTTAACCTTCTAATGAAGGAAATGGGTTTCTCATGTGTTCCCCTCCGACCAATCTTCTGCCTTAATAACCAGCTTTCCATCCCAGCTCTCTCTAAGATTAAAGCTCTTTTTTTCCTCGTGCTGGATGCCTGTAGGATTCCTACATGGTGGTCATTAAGATCTCTCAGATCAGAAGTCTGACAAACCTGGATTTGAGTTCCAGTTCTACCATACCCTAGCTCTGTGACCTTGGTAAAAAGCTTCTCAGTCTCTGTCCATAAATGGCTGTGGTGATCAGTCGTGCCTGCACTACAGAGCTGATGTGATGAGGAAAGGCGATGATCAATCTACATTTTTTACTGAGATGCTCAGCAAATCGTAAGCTCACAATGTCACTGTTGATGATGTTATTGCTATCATTACTTGGTGTCTCTCTCAAAACCTCAGTGTCCCTGTTGCCTTGTCCCATTCAGTCACTCTTAGGCCGGGGTCACTCTTGAATCGCTGCCCCATGCCTGCTTTAAGACCCCGACACCATCCTCCCACTACCCAATCTGGCACTGTGGCTGCTCATTCATTTATTCACTTAATACTTATTGAGGGCCTAATGTGTGTTAGGCCCTTTGCCAGAGCTGGGGCTACACTCAGAAACAAACCCTGTCCAGCCTGGGATGGCACTCCCACATCTTACATTATGCCTTGTATGG
>PVJS01011535.1:0-45581 GCA_004027185.1 Glis glis | reverse complement strand
GGATGGATGGATGGATGGATGGATGGATGGATGTGTGGGTGGGTGGATGGATGGATGGATGGGTGGATGGATGAAGGTCCGACATAGAATAGAAGTGAATGGTAAAATGGCAAGGGGTCACCTGCTCAGGCAAGTTAGCTCCTCCACTCATTGAGGGGTGCGGTGCCATATGGTCATTTCAGCTTACTAACCATGCAGTGGGTAAGAAATGAAGCTTCTGCATCCCCACACCCACACTTCTAGCTGTGCAGCAAGTGATGGAGTCTTGGCAAGCTTCAGTACATTTCTCATGAGCTCGTTGTGAGTTCTAAATGAGTAGACACCCCCACCGTGGCCAGCTCCGCTCTTGTCTAGAGCCTGGATCACTGTCAACACTCAGAGGACAAGAGCGCCCGTCATTGTTGGTATCTGTGCACTGTGATACTTATTCTGGCCCTACAACTCAAAATTGCACGTCTTCACGATAAAGTGGGCCTGAGTTTTTTGCTTGTTTGTTTTTACATTTCATCTTTAGAAAATAATTTGTATAACTGTTAAGCACAAAGCACAACACAGTTGTGTGTGTGTATGTGTGTGTGTGTGTGTGTGTGTGTGTGTGTGTGTCTGTGTGTGAGGTCATGCACGTGTTAGAATTATCCAGAAGCTTACCCATCAGTTAGTCATGCATTCACCTGCAAGACATCTGATTGCCTGGGCTCACGCAGCGGGGCTCCTTTCTCTCCCTAGCAGGAAGTTGGGAGGTGGAGGTGTTCTGTTTCCCCTGGGCTCAATGGCACATCCAGGCAGGGCCAAGGAAGGTCTCTGGATTTTCCCTGATTGTTGCTTTTGTTAAACTAAGTGCTGCGATCTGGTGGTACCAGACCTCATGTTTACACCCAGCGAGGAAAAGGGAGAATGGTAAGGGGGAGGTGTGGGTCCATCTTCTCTCATCAGCAAGCAAAAACTGATTGGCATAGTGTCTTAGAGACCAGAACTGAATCCCTTGGTCACTCCCTGGCTCTAAGTGAGACTTTGAACACTCACCTTTTACTTTTCCAGCCTCTGTGTGAGAGGGAGAGGAGGGTCAGGAAGGGTCAGGGAGAACCAACTGCAGGTCTGCTGGGCTCTGGCTAGCCCCCTGCCCGCACCCCACAAGGACCCCACAATGACCTTTAACACCCTCCCCCACCTTGGTGACTCTGATGACAGATGCTGTTCTCTAACACCATCTACCCTAGGGGACACACTTGTCACTGTGCCAGTACCCCCACTCCTCCTGTCCCCCACCTTAGCTACAACCTCACCTCCCTGCTCATTCTTATTCATTAGAAAACAAAACATAAGAGAAATACCTTGAATTTGCTCAAAATTACATTGAACATGTAAGTCCTGTACAGACCTAAGACTTTATTATGAGTAACAAATTGCTTGAGACGCCTCGATGGGTTGTGACATCCACTCGGGGAATTGCTGCCCCGTGCAGCGGGTTGAAATGGCCAGCGTGTGGCCGGAATAGATACAGAACCGGTTCAATTGGCTCTGTCTTAAAGGGGGCCGTTCTAAATGGGATTCTTTGTAAACTGTCCAAAAATCAACCCGATTGTCACAGGGCCATGTCACTCACAGACTCACCCCTGTGTTCCTTTCTGTCATGTCCCTTGATGAAACTCAGGATGGCTTTTGTGCAAAAACTCATTAGACCCCTGCTGAAGATTGAAGATACTCATTTATGTTTAGGACAACATGGTTCTTTCTCTTTCCGAGTTTAGATTTACGAACTATATCTACACACACACACACACACACACACACACACACACACTATTTTAGTGTTCTTTTGATCTATATTGCTGCATGGTCTCCATTTCTCTTATTGTTCATTTAATTATTCCATGGATTATCTTTAGTTTGCAGACTAAAATTTGGGAAGGGAATAAAAGGACACCTGGCACCGGAAGCCCAACTTACAGCTTATCTGGATGTACATCTCTCCACATCTTTACAAAACAGGTGGAGGTGGGAGCCAAGATCCCTCCCCCTTTCTTTATTAAATGTGAACAGTAGCACTGGGCGTGGTGGTGCACGCTTGTAATCCCAGTACTTTGGGAGGCGGAGACCGGAGGATCTGGGTTCGCGGCCAGCCTCAGCTCTCTCTGTCTCTCTCTCTCCCTGTCTCTCTCTCTCTCTCTCTCTCCTTAGTGAGGCCCTCTGCAACTTCATGAGACCCAGTTTCAAAATAAAGTATAAAAAAAAATAGGGCCGGGGGTGTAGTTTGGAGGTAGAACGCCCCTGCGTTCAATCCCCGGTACCGCAAAAAAAAAAAAAAAAAAAAAAAAAACGTGAACAGTAGCTCTCTGCCCTGCCAGGAAGAGGCATGCATGCCAAATAAACTCTTCTTTATAAATTACCCAGTCTCTAGTATTTTGTTATAGCAGCTGAAAATCGAGTAAGACACACACAGGATCCTGCAGGGCCTTCGGGGCCTTGTTAGGATCTGAGTTTTCTTTCCAAGTTCCATGGCGGCCACTGCAGGTTTCAGGCAGTGTGGTCTGATTTGTCTTGTTCAAAGGCCCTTTTAGCTAGTGCACCGAGGAATGTGAGCCAGGCGTGGTGGTGCACACTTGTAATCCCAGTACTTGGGAGGCTGAGACAGAAGGACTGCAAGTTCGCAGCCTGCCTCAGCTACTTAGTGAGGCCCTCGGCAACTTAGTGAGACCCCGTTTCAAAAGAAAGAATAAAAAATAGGGCTGGAGGTGTAGCTCAGAGGTAGAATGCCCCTGGGTTCAATCCTCGGTACCACAAAAAAAAAAAAGGAGAAATAAAGACAGGTCCGGAAGCATAATGCTCACGTGGGAGACGGTGGCCTTGACTGAGATGTGGTTACTCCACTGAGAGGAACATGCAAGCCACCTGGGGTGACAGTCACCAGATTCAGCGATGTCTTTTCCTGAGACATCAAGGATTTCTCTCCCACAAATTTGTTTGGCATTTCATAAATCTCTGAGCATATCTTTGGGGCATGTCCCACGTGGACCACCCGCTGTCCCACAACTCAGGAGAGTGGGAGGGGCGGAGTCCTGTGTGACCCGGCTGTCGAGGTATAGACCGTGCTAGAGACTCACTCTGAATTCGAATTCTGCAAGCTTGTGGCTCTCAGAGCCTTGGGAAAGAAATCACACTTAAGCCAGTGTCAGATCCAGCCACGGGCAGTCGATGAGATCCGCATGTTGGGACAATGAAGCCTGGACCCAGAGACTCCATGGAAAGGCCGTGGAGGGACAGCTCGGCCCGGTGGCCCAGTGAACCCAGGAGGCAGCACACCCATATTGGGCGCTCTGGCAGACACCGCTTGCTCCGTACTCCCACCATGGAGGGCGCTGCTTCATGCAGCTCCCTAATAATTGTTCTGTGGTTCCTGCCACGGAAAGCTGCTGCTCCCTGCAGCTTCCTAAAGATTGTTCCACGGTTCCTACCACGGAAGGTTGCTGCTCTAAGGCAGCTCCCTGACACTAGTCTTTCTTGCATAGTAACAACCCAAAGCCTAATATAATAATTTGCAGAATAATTACATTTAATAATCTGGGGGTTCAGGGAGGAGATAGAGATGACAGATTCTCCCGTCCATCTGTAGCCAGCACCTTGCTTTTATAGAAACTTTAGACAAGGCATCATAAAAGTTAATCAAACACAGAAACTGACAATTGTCATGAGTTATAATAAAGAAGGTCAGTGAGACAGGCATGTGACAAGCTTGGAAGAAGGAGGGATTAGGCATTACTGGGTGGAGACGACATCAAAGACCACCCCTTAAAGATTACACCAGGTCCTTGGAATGTCCGCTTGCGGACAGATCCCACCCAGCCAAATACTGTGTATTCAAACTGAGCCGGTCCAAGATGATCATCTCAGTGTGCGTTCTAAGACAGCCCTCGACACACCCAGACCCTGGCTCATTCACAAAGCTGGGCTGACAGTGGCCAAGAGTATGCATACTCTTTGGAACCCCCATGTCAGGTTGCATTTGCTGTGCCTGCCAAGGAGAAAAGCGGTGATCCTGGAACCATGAGCCAGACCCCATGGAGGACAGTGTGACCCGAGTGTCCCTGGTCCAAAGGCTCAGTGCAGCTGGGGGTTCGCGGCCAGCCTCAGCTACTTAGTGAGGCCTCCGCAACTTAATGAGACCCTGTTTCAAAATAAAGAATAAAAAATAGGGCTGGGGGTGTAGCTCGGAGGTAGAATGCCCCTGGGTTCAATCCCCAGTACCGCAAAAAAAAAAAAAAAATCAAACCTGCCAACTCCCTGCTTCTTACTCCAGACCCATCGGCTTGGCTAAAACGTCTCCAGGTTTTCACCACAGGGCTGATGTAGGTGGTCATGGGGCTGGTGTAGACACACTCTAGCCCTGCAGGGGTCGGTCCGTTCCCATGATTCCCATCAGGCTCCGTGCGCCCGTTCTACTCTTTGGCAAGGAGGCTCTGCCTGGTGAGAAACTTGGCTCGATGCTTCCCAGGCTTGTCAGCAGAGACCTGAGCCACAGCAGGAAGCAGACATTTGACACAGAAACCTCTTCAGATCATGACTGTGAAGGCCTGTCCGACACAGAAGATGCTTGGCAGGTATTCTCAGGAGCCGTGTCCCAGCCACGGAGGACTATATTCTTTTTTTCTGTGGCTGGTCCCTTCTCATCTTCTGGGTCTCAATCTGGCTGTTCCCTTTCCCAGAGGACCTTCCTTGACCACTGTGATAGTCAATCTAGTTTGTCAACTTGACCTGATCATGACACACCCAAGATCATGTGACTTTGGGTGTGTAACAGTAGATTAAACAGAAAGCCTGCCCTGAATGTAGGCAGCAGGAGTCTGATAGGTGCAGGACTTAGATAAAAGAGGGTGAAGCCGCCTAGAGCGACACGCAACTCTTTCGGAAGAAAACGCATCTGCTCTCGCCTGAGATCGTCGGCCTCCGGCTCATAGAACTGGAACTTCGCCGTTTCTCTGAAGAGCTTCTTGATCTTCTGCTCTCGTCTGAGATCGTCGGCCTCCAGCCCTTCGAAATGAAACTTCACCATCGTTTCTCTGAAGAGCTTCCTGATCTTCACGTCTTGGACTGGGTCTGAATTAGTGGTTGCTCCGATCCTAAGACTCCAGCTCTTAGACCGCTCGACCAGCTACTGGTTCCTCTGACTCTCCATGTGCAGTCAGAACTTGGGACTACATTGCTTCAAACTGTAAGCCCATCTGATAAATCCCTTTTTCAAATATACTCATTCTGTGAATTCTGTTAATCTAGTGAACCCTGTCTAATACAACCACTCCATCCAAGGCAGGAACTCTCCATCGCTTCCTTCCTATGGCCCTGCCTTCCATCCCCTTCATAGAATAATCTTTGTGGTTGCTTGGAATCTGCCTCTCCCAATTAGACTCTAGCTTCTGCAAGGACTGACTGGGTCCTCCCTCTTCCCTGCATCCAGCTCCCAGCACAGGAGCTGGCACCTGGATACTTGATGAGTGCCCGGATGCATGAATAAAATATGGGAGCACAGAGAAAAACAAAGACCATTTCTGACTGATGACATCTTCCCATGTTTTAAAACTGACAGGCTTCTGCTGAAACCTTTCCAACTAAACGCTGTGGTTAGGATGAATGACAAGCTTGGGGGCTAAAGTCCCTTGAGTCATAGCAAACAGTGGGAGAGAGCAGACAGGTCTATAATGAAGTTGCCACTTATTCTCAAATCGATGCAGAACAGAACATGCAGGCAAGTCTGCCATCGCCCATCTTGCACTAGGAAGACTTGAGAAGGAGAACTGAGATGAGAGGACAAGGGGACAGCTCAAATGGAGGTTCGTGAACCTTCCCTCAGAAGACAGTTAACGTGGAATCTCAAAGAAAAGTTGACGTGTGTAGAGATGACATTGAAACAGGCATATCCTTCCCAGAAGTTGAGTGGACCAAAGTGTTCACATGGAGGAAACCCTAGGCATAAAGGTTCGACTCCTGGGTCTAACCACAATGTCTAAGTTGATTATTTCTGTTGGACTCTATGAAATTATAGGCCAAACAGTATATACAAGTATCCAAATACAATTATCTGGTGAGAAGGATCATGATATCATTTCATCATATTCTCAGGAGAGTCTATGACCCAACAAAGGCTAACGATAGCCACTCATAGGCATCCTTAGGGGATGGATGGTCAGTGTTATAGTAAGATATAAAATGTCCCCTAAAGAGCTCATTTATTAATATTCAGGGTTGATATAGTGAAGTCATGAGAGTTGTAATCCTAGCAGCATTAAAATGGATTTATCTGGGTGGAGACCTAGGCCAGTACGGTGTGGCTGAAGGTGGGTCCCTGGGGGTGCAGCCTTGGGGATTATATAAAGGGTTCCTCCTCCCCTTGCTCTCTTGCTTCCGGCCTCCATGATGTGAGGAGCACAGCCCATGTGTTCTCCCTCCGTCTCCCACTGCCATGCCCTGAGATCCATGGTCCCCGGCCTCACATGGACTGAGCCCAAAACCGTAAGAAAATAAATCTTCTTTCCTCTAAGTTACATGGTTAGTCTTTAGATTATAGCTGCAAGCATGCTGACAGATATAGTCAGAGAGATCATAACTCTGTAGAAATGCATCTTGCTTCTGTATCACCCCAAATTGCCTCTGCCCTCAGCCAGCCCCCTCATGGTGAGCAGCTTGAGTTGGAGGAGGGTGGTCTGATAGGGTTTGGTGTTGACTCTGAACTGGTGGGGGCTACATGGTGGCAGTTGTAGTGAGGCAGGCGAGATATGTCACCAGCTTGTGACATTTGTGTGCGTGTCTTTCCCTGTGTGTCTCACCCTCCACATCCCTTCTTGGTTTTGCTCTTCCAGGTACATTTCACTCCAAGTTACGAACTCCAGAGTCTTAGAACCCAATCCCTGCTTGGAGTTTTCAGTAATTAAACCAAGAAACCAAAAGAAAGTAGATGTCAATGTTTTGCAAAGTGTGGTCCATGGACTACCTACATCTGAACTGTCCGGGTTGTGGTTAGAAATGCAGATCTCTAAGCTCAAGCCCACACCCACACAATTCATCTGTCAGGGTAAGAAACAGGAATCTAGACTCTTCATAGACTGTTCAGGTCATCATTCTGACACATGACAAAGTTTGTACCTTGCCCCTACTAGGACCTCTCAGATGTTCTCCAAGTTCGCCCTGTTACGGTTTAGAGAATGTCTCCTGAAAGAGCCCATGTATTGATGATCAGAGTTGATGTCATGAGGGTTGTAAACTCATCAGTGGATAAATCCATTGTAGTGGATGTATTGGGTGGTAACCTAGGCAAGTGGGGTGTGGCTAGGGGAGGAGGGTCACTAGGGGTGTGGTCTTAGGGACTGTGCATGCATCCTTGAACTTCTTGCACTAGCTCTCTCTTGCTCCTGGCCTCTGTAATGTGAGAGTAGAGCCGTTGCTCACTCCCTCTCTCTGCTTCCCATGCCGCCATGCTCTGATCTTTACTGATGTAACTTGGTCTGACGTGGACTGACCCCCTGAAATCTCCAGAAGTGTGAGCAAGTAAACCTTCCTTCCTCTAAGTCGTGGTGGTCAGGTGTTCAGAACTGCAGCAGTGTGAAGGTTAACTGAAGCAGCTCCAGAATGAACACAGCCTATCTTTGCTTACAGTCTTCCCCTTCCTGTTCACACCTACCCAAACTCTACTCATCCTTCAAGCTTACCCCATCTCCCATGACATCCAAGAATCTTTTTCAGATGTCTCCAGCTTTCATTGGCTTTTTTCTTTCTTCCCCATGAATCTAGCACCCCAGAGGCTTACCTGATTCTCTTTTCCATTGACGTGACTCTGGTCTCCTCAATTCAATTATGGGCAATAAACTCCTCAGAGGCTGCTTTGTACTCTATCCACTGCCTTATTTCTCCTTAGAAACAAGGAAAATGTTCAGTAAATATCTCTCCCTCCTGAGTTTATCTGACCTCAAAATGTTGGCCAGCTGCTTCTAAGCCGTACCTAACAGAAAGCCCGTGGTTCTGACGGTTCCGACCTTGCCAGCTGCAAGTGTTGATGGTGGGGCTGTCCTACCACGTGGATATCACAGCCTCCTCCTGCTGTTTCCTTTGGCTTCCCAAGGCCTTCCTTCTTACTGACATTTCCTTTCTAAGAGGAAGAAAATGAACCCAGAATTTGGATTATATTCTTGGGTACAAGGAGTTCACACAAAGAGTTGGCTGACCAGGGGATTTTGCAAAGAGCTCAGAGTGTCACCGGCCAATGTTCAACTTTCAGCCAACACCCCAACAGAACACACTTATTTGAGGTTTACTATAGTTTGGTCCTGAATGTTCTCCAAAGGTCCATGTATTAAACCTTGGTCCCCAGCCCATGGTGCTATTGGGAGGTGGTGGAACCTTTAAGAGGTGGAGCCTAGTGGAAGAAAGTTAGGCCACTGGGGGTGTGCCCTTGCAAGCCCTGGCTGCCATGAGGTGAGCAGCTTTCCCTGTCATGCACTCCCATCATGATGCACTGTGCCACCACAGGCCCAAAGCAACAGAACCAAGTAGCATGGACCGAAACTGAGAGCCAAAATACCTCTCCTCCATTTAAGTTGATTATCAGGTATTTTGTCACAGTCATGGAAAGCTGACTGACACAAGATCCAAAGACTTCAAAGGCAAAGAATTTAAGCTCAGCATCTCCCGAGGACTTAGTCAGGACCCTGAGAAGAGGATTGACCAGAGCTTGTGCCAGAATGCGTAGAGGATGGCTGCACATATGTGTGCTGGTCAGACTCATTGTCCATCGCATGAAGGTCTGGCGCCTTTGACAAGCCTCAGTGAGCACGTGGAGCTTTGGAAGCTGGCTAAAATCACATTCCAGTCTGAGAAAGTTTGGTCTGTTCCTCTGCGTCATGTCAAGCATTGCTATTTTTCTTTCAGAAGTCATCCATAAGGAACTGGACAAGGAATTCATTTCACTGCCTTTCCAACGATCCAGCAGGCTTCTGAAACAACTAGGCTTTAAATACATTCCCAAGGGTACATCTGAGTTTTCTACACCCATTCAAAACGTCTTTCCTAGTACAGGCGGCATTACCATACCGCAGTCTTAATGCATGACATAATTTGCTTTGCATGTTCCCTCCACTCTTGAACAGTTCGCCTGAGCTCCTGGAACTCATAACAGAGATGTCAACTGTGGAAGCTGATGAAGCCTTAGGACCATGTCATCTTTCATCAGAGCATTCTTTCTAGAAGCCTTAAGAAGCACAATGGCTCTGCAGCCAAAGCTTGTTCTTTTACAGCGAGAAGATGGATCTGTGGGCCTTTGAAAACAGGATTAGCATTTTAAAAATTAATAATGCACACCACTTGGCTTGGCTCTTTTCCTTTTCTACATATTTGCATGTCGCTACATTTTAGGAAGGATATAAGTTTGCTGCAGTTTCACCAGCCTGGTTCAGCTAAGGTTTTGCAGCTTGGATTGAATCGAGCACCTCCGAAGGCAGATGACAGGCAGCTACCACAATCATCTCTCCCATGAAGTACAACCCACGAAAATCCATGTTGGAAGCAGGTTCTGCTTCCAGTGTTTGGGAGAAGAGAGGACAAGCCATGATAGGATGTTATGGAAACAATTTAAACCTTGGAGTTTAGGAATATTTTAGAGGGTCCGACAACTCTCTGAAATTGAATGCAAAAAATTTAAATGTGTATGTACCAGTTCATCTTCTGTCCCTATAATGAAATATCTTAAACTGGGTAATTAGTAAAGGAAAGAGATTTATTTAGCTCATAGTTTTGGAAGCTGAATGTTCAAGATCGGGCAGCCCTATTTGTTGAGCCTCTGGTGAGAGGTTCATGGCAGATGGCATCATGGCAGAAACACAAGCAAGAGGGAGAAATCACACTGTGAGACAGGAAGCCAGAGAGCTCCAGGCTCAGGCTCACTCTCACGAGGACTGACTCACTCCACAAGACCAGCATTATCCTTCCAAGGGCAGTGCCAGTGCCGGCCAGTGACCTAATCACCTCCCCCTAGGCTCCACCTCTTAAAAGTTCCACCATAGGCCGGGCGTGGTGGCACACTTGTAATCCCAGTACTTGGGAGGCAGAGACTGGAGGATCTGGGTTTGCGGCCAGCCTCAGCTACTTAGTGAGGCCCTCCGCAACTTTGCGAGACCCAAAATAAAATATAAATTATCATAAATTATCATCATCAAAATAAATTATAAAAAATAGGGCCAGGGGTGTAGCTTGGAGGTAGAATGCCTCTGGGTTCAATCCCCAATACCGCCAAAAAAAAAAAAAAAGTTCCACCATCTCCCAACATCAGCACGCTGAGGACCAAACTTCCAACACGTGGACCCTTTGGAGACTCACCACATGCAAACCATAACAGGGTGTAAACTTGGTTTTCCTGAAGAAAGAGACCACAGTTACCAGATTTTCAAAAGGGTTTGTGATCCCAAAAACGGTGGAAAAGACAAACACACACGATGCTGTGCTGAAGCTCAAAGGCACCTCTTTGCTGAACCAAGATTCAAGGCGTACTCTCTGTCAAAATGATACTACCTGTGAAGACAGTGGAGGACAATACCTAAAATCCAGATTACCCCGGATACTGTGGGGCACATGGCTGTCTGAATTCTGGAGAATGGTAGAAGGTACAGGAGTCCATTCTTCTATTTTTATTTTTTTTTTAATTCATGAAACCTTCACTGAAATTGGGTGGCAGGTTCTCTGCTAGGAATGGGAATTACAAAGATGCAAAGGCCTTGGCCCTGTGTTTAATGGGCTCACAATCTGCAGTGAGAGGGAAGGCATGGCCCTTTGCTTCTAGAATTATAGCTCGCATGTCTGCACTCTGTTCCAAGAACAGTTCTTCGGAGGCACCTGGTGTTGAGCAGCCAGGGGCTCCAGTGTTAATGGGATGGGGTGGAGAAACCATTGCTGCCTCTAGCAACCCTGTGAGAGTTCAGAAAATATGCGCCCTCTCCCTCCCCTGGAAAGAATGCTCGTCGTGCCTATCTGATCGCCGTTCCTTCTCCCTGTTCAGGGAGGAAACATAACAATTTCTGTTTCGAGATATTAAATTGCTTGGCTGACTGTCGTGGCCCTGGGTGGGATGAAGGCAGACGTCGTTAATGGAATGTGTTGCTGCATTTTTAGTGGTAGGTCATTTCAAAAAGTATTTAACTGGAGAACATTAGCACAGCTTGGGCAAAAGTGTTTTGTGGGGGAAATTAAATAAATCCCCATATTTCTCCATCTCTTTCTGTGAATGCTCTCCAAGCATTGTGTTTGAAAGGGGGCTTTATCCCGGTACTTGGGAGGCTGAGACAGAAGGATCTCAGGTTGGAAGCCAGCCTCAGAAGACCCTCAGCAATGTAGCAGGACCCTGTTTCAAAATAAAAAGTGGTGGGGGTGTGACTCAGAGGTAGAATGCCCTGGGTTCGATCGCCAGTACCTAAATAAATAAATAAATAAATAAATAAATGGGGCTTTGGCTAAGGCCAACACATTTGGGCTGGCATGATTGAGAGGGCCGAGTCAGTAGAAATGAGGTGAGCTCTGGTGGGGTGGACTTTGCTCTCCCTCTTCGTCCCTTTCTGATTCTAGCCCACTTGGAAGTGGCCCATCACAAGATCTTTCCTGGCCTTTGCTTCAGAGTTCCATGGTTCTGGGCTAATTCTTGAGAAAGAAAATCTCACCCCTGACCACAGGTGATAGAAAATGGGGCAGACTGAGTGACCCAAGAGTGGCCAATGACAGACCAAGGGAAGAGGAGTTAGCGGGTTGGATTAACTCTGCGCAGGGCCTAGGGGTTGCCATATTTAGCTCCAAGCCAACAGCATCTAAAAGATCCTGGGCTCTACCTACAAAGACACCTTCACAATCAAACTTCATTTCTTGAGGGACAGGATAAGGATTGCGCTCTTTCACACTGGTCCCTATTGGAGGCCTAGGGGTGAAGCTAGGAAATGTTGACATCCATGCCCCCAATTCTTTTTTTTTTTTTTTTTTGCGGTATGGGTGATTGAACCCAGGGGCGTTCTACGTCCAAGTTACACCCCCGGCCCTCTTTTGTACTTTATTTTGAAACCAGGTCTCGTGAAGTTGCAGGGGGGGCCTCACTAATTAGCCGAGGCTGGCCACGAACCCGGATCCTCCGGTCTCTGCCTCCCAAGTACTGGGATTACAAGCGTGCGTCACCACGCCCGCATGCCCCCAATTCTTTCTACATCATTCAGTATCATGAGCAAGGACCCGACTCTGCCTTGAGTCCCAATGAATGCGCCCTCCAAGGTCTGCTGATCTCATCTGCACTGAGTGGAACCCTGAAACACCCAGTAAAATTAGAGGGCACAGGGGATTGAATAAAGAGATGTGGACCCCCAAGGGGTCCCATAAGATTGGATGCCACCTCATCCTTTGTGACATCCTCCCCAATCCCCCGCTGAAATGAATCACTTTTCCCCCACACCTGTCCCACTCTGCACCTGTGGCATTGGTATGACTTATTCACACACAAGCTTCCCCATGTCTTCATCCTCCTAGTGTCACGTAGATGCCCAATAATTGGCAGGAATATTTTTGTTTAATTATAATACCCAGAATTAAGCTTTTGGGCTGCTTCTCTCTTCCATGATAATCACAGCTATTGCTGACACTTGTTTGGTCCAAATACTGTCTATATTATTTCATATATATATTATTATCCTCTTATCATCATCTTCCTTACAGATGAGGAAACTGAGATTCAAAGAGGTTAAGGGAATCCCCAAGACCATTAGCTATGTTAGTGCCGGAACTTGAACTTCAGTCTATTCAACTTCAAAGACTGCTATTGATCCCGGCAGGGCACGGCCTGTTCTCAGGCGCCCGTGACAGACCCCCTCTCTGAGCACGGAGTCTCCCCCTTGAGTTGGAGAGCAAACCCCTTGTTTGCAGAAAAAGCCATTAACATGCAGTGGTTTCCCACCAATAGGTGCTAAAAATAAAATAATCGGTGAGTGTTTGATGAGAAATAAGATAGGTGCAGAATCCTAAAGACTCTCCCCACTAAATATTTATTAACTACAAAGGGAGGAACAGTAATTTTACATTGGAGAAATCTGAAAGATACAATCCTAACCAAGTGATCAAAGCCAACATCATCAATATTGGGACAAAAAGGTATCTGTGCGTCCTCGTCCAATGCACGGAAGATGGAACATCGTTCTGGTCCTCCTGCCAAAAACGCATAATGTGAATCTAATCATGAGGAAGCATCAGCAACGTGCTTCAAGACTGACTTGCGTCCTTCAAAAATATCAAGGTCAGGAAACACTAAGAAAGGTGAAGGAACTATGCTAGATTAGAGACTAAAGATTCCCAGGGTTGCATCCTGCAATAAATAGCTGCATAGGACATTATTGAGACGACTGGCAAAATTCACATATGGACTATGAATTAAGTAATGGTGTATAAATATTTTCTGATTTGCTAGCTCTCTTGTGATTATCCAGGAGAATATTCTTAGGAAATGCGCACTGCTGTAGTTAAGGCTCTATGGGCACAATATCTCCAAATTACTCTGATGGTTCAGGAACCGTAATGTGCATATACATATGCATATAAAATATATAGAAAGAAGAAGAAAGCAATTGAGGCAAAATATAACCAATAGGTGGATCTGGGGAAATGTTTTATAGGAGTTTCATGAATAATTCTTGCAACTTTTCTGGAATTAAAACCTGTAAACATCTTCTGGAAGAGTGGTTGGAAGTATGGGCACTGGAGACGGAATACAGCTGTGCTTACTTAACAATGGGAATGGGTTCTGAGAAGTGCACTGTTAAGGGATTTCATCGTGTGTGTGTGTGTGTGTGTGTGTGTGTGTGTGTGTGTGTGAACATCATGGAGTGTGCTTATGCCAACCTTGATGGTACAGGTCAGTCTTTCTCTCTCTCTCTCTTTTTTTGGGGGGGGTACTGGGAATTGAACCCAGGGGCATTCTACCTCTAAGCTATCCCCCCGGCCATATTTTACTTTTTATTTTGAAACAGGGTCTTGCTAAGTTGCTGACGCTGGCCTTGAACCTGCAATCCTCCTGTCTCAGTCTCCCAAATATTGGGGTCACAAGCATATGCCACCATGCCCAGTTTTCAGTCACTCTCTTGTTACAGTCAAGAAATGAGACCAACAAGAGCAGGATGGACTGCTGCCAGCATAACAGAGTAATATCTTACAGAAATCTTTTTTTATATGTTAGTAAAAGTATACTCTAAAGTAATGATTGATAAGCATAATAAATAAGTAATCCAGTAACATAGTCATTTATTATTATTATTTAGTATTATATACTGTACATAAGTGTATGTGTGTTACTTTCATAGGACTGGCATAGAGTTTTTTTTTATACCAGTATCGCTGCAAATGCATGAGGAGCACATTGTGCTACGGTATTATGACAGCTATGACATTACTAGATGTTCAGAATTTTCCAACTGCATTATAATCTTATGGGACCAACATTGTATCTGCAGACAGTTGTTGAGTGAAACTGCATTATGTGGTGAATGACTGCACTTAGTCTGAAGTACTGGATCTTCCAAGGACCAGTTGTAAGACTTTGGACAACTTATCTGCTCTGCTTTGGGTCTGGAATGTCCTCCAAGTGCTCATGTGCTGAATCCGTGGTCCCCAGGGCAGCAAGATTCAGAGGTGGGGCATGGACGTGGGTCATTGGGGGTGTGGCCTTGAGGACCATATCTGTCCCTGGCTACTTCCTCTCTCTCTCTCACTGTGTGTGTGTGTGTGTGTGTGTGCGCGCGTGCACATGTGTGCATGCACACTTCCTGGCTGCCATGTATTAAGCAACTTTCCTTTGCCACGCCCTGTTGCCATGAAGTTTCTGCCCTGGAGCCGGCCAACTATGAACTGAACCTCTGAGACTGTGAGCCAAAATAAACCATCCCTCCTCTAAGTTGTTTTTTTTTTTTTAGCTTTTTGGTCGCAGAGATGAAAAAGCTAACACAATATCCAAACTGCCGTGCCTTAGTCTCCTTGACCTCAAAATGGAGGTTAACGGAGGACCCACCTTGGAATTTTCTGATAACTAAATGAACTAATGCATGTGGACTGCGGGAACCTGATGCCTCTAAGCACCCCCTGAGTATTATATGAGCGAAGGCTATCAGGAAGGGTGCAGGCCAGTGGTGCCGGTTTCTATGGCATTGTCCCATTTGTCTACTTGGTGTGGTTTCCAAGTTTGTCAGATTACCTCCAGGGGTGCAGTTCTAAAGATGAGAAAATTGTCATTAGATTTGGAGACTGTTTCATCAAACACATGCTGTCCTCGAAGGGCTTGAATGCATTTAACAAGAATTAATGAAAAATTGGCAGCCTGATATTTTTGGCTCAGTCAAATGTGTGGTGTCTCATTGCTAATTAAGCCTCTGCATTTTTTCCCAGAGCAATGCCACCTGTAGGTTTTCCTGATTTAGGGATTTATTTTTCCAAATGGCAGCAGCCTGAAAGTTCCAGGAACCTGGGAATCATAACTGGCATGAGGCTAAAAGAGGAAATTGGATCTCCAGAATGCACCAGAATGGGAATGAGGGTTAGATTTCTGTGAGGTGCCATCCATTTGTCCAGAACTCCCATTTCTGTCAGAGAATTATCCATCAATTTATAAAGACTGATTTATACCTAATAGGCCCTGCACTCTTGAGGCCCGCAGGCAAATAAGATGGGGAAGGTTTGGAGCTGACCTCAACTGACTACAGCGGAGGACTTCAGTGTCCCGAGAAAGCGACCAGAAAAAGAATGCCACGCGATGAGGTCAGAGTGGGGGCCATGATCAAATACAGGCACCTTGGAGACCAGAGGAAGGATTGTGGATTTGATTCTATGCGCCATGGAGATCCACCAATGGGCATTAAGCATAGGAATGGTGTTCATTGATTGACATTTCCAAAAAACAAAAAGTTGCTCTGCCAGTGATGTGGGCTAAGTCCAAAGCAGGACGACCAAAGAGGAAGAAGTTGACGTTCTTCTGAAGAGATGATGGTCCTAGACAAGGGTGGGAGCAGTGGAGGCAGAGAATATTCTTTTGGAGTGAGACTGGCTCAGGTCGGAGCCGGTGGTGACGAGGACAGCAGGAACGAAGGATGACTCCCTGTCGTGAAAGGAAGGTCAGATCTGACCACGTGGCAGGAGGAAGAAGGACATTATAAGAAGGAAAGTGTGAGAAGAGGAAACATGAGATGAAAAAATAGAGCCCATGTCCAGGGAAGTAGGGGTAACGGGGATCTTTCTGGAGAATGAGTGCAAAACGGAAGGCTGCGAAGCTTGCGATTGGCACCAGGAGGGAAAATGTCAAAGAAAATGAATTTCTTTCCACAGGCAATGGGGCCACCATAAGGTTTTGAACATATTGGAAAACTCCCAGCAGGCCCCTGGGGCTTAGCACGCATCCCCCACCTTCTAATGACCCATTCTTGCACTCAACGACTTAAGAGAGTATTTTGCATCCAGCATAAATTTCTCTACTGGTTCTACGGAAAGCACGTGTCCCCCACCCCCACCCCATACACATTGTCTACCTCACTGAGTTTTAAAATGGTTTCAATTCCCTTTTAAGGCTGCTGGTGGGCCGACATATTTACCAGACTATTGGCAATTTCACACATCCAAATTGCAATCTCCAACTTCTGCAAATAAAAGATGTTTATGTCCCCCGGTTGTGAAGTTTACTCACCATTTCTATGCAGAGCGTTCTGTCTGCACTTGCATTCAGAGGCTCCATAAGCACATCTGTTTGCTGCCACGTTTGAGAATTCCCAAGGAAAAGAGGACTTTGTCGCCAAAGTCCTGGCAACGCCATCTCTTTCCAAAGGACGCTTCACAAACGCGGCATTGGAAGGAAACTGTCCCAACTCTTGACAGCATGGTTAAGTCATTGGAGGGACCCAACACCAAAGGAAGCCTAGCAGGGTGAGCGGTAGGGCTGTGGTCCCGAGGGATGGCGATTTAAATGTTTGAACAAAGGTCCATCAGGTTGTGTGTCTTGCCCATGGATGACCTGCTTAGAGCCTCTATGGGCCATTCTGTCATTCGGTAAGTATTTGAGGTTGTGGTTGTGAAAGACCTTTGTAACCATGGACGTTAAAGACAAGTTGCTATTTTCCTCCTCGATCGAGTTGCAGGTCTGGCCCTCTCTGCTGAACCTCGGGGGGAAGGAAGAAGTATAATAGGAGGATAGGAACAAGCAAGAACTGCGCAGATGGACCTGGGTTGAGTCTCAGCTATGAGACACTGAGCTTGACCTCTAAGTCTTAGTCTCCCTACCTGTACAATGGCATAATTACAGTGGCAGAGTTGTTAGGATCATTCAGTAAGATGATATGCATTAAGTTTTATCCTACCATAAGTTCCCAGTAAGCCTTTAAAAATCTCTTTATCTTATAACCATGTTGATGGCAATTTTCTACATTAAGCCCTTAGATGGACAGTGGAACTCACAGGGCTGTAGAAGTCTACAGGAGATGTATTTGTGTGGTGGTGGAGAAATCGGAAGGCATCGTGGAGACCAGAACTGACCACAGGAAGTTATAAGCGGGGCTTTGTGCTTCTCTCCTGTAGAGGGTAACACAATGTATTCTATGGCTGACTCTGAAAGACACAGGCCCTGCCTGATTCTTTCTTGTAGTGGTTCTGGTACTTAGCACAGTGAAAGGCACCCAGGAATAGATTGACACGTATTGGATGGCTGGATACATAGATGGATAGACAGATGGATACTGGACTGGATGGATGGATACTGGACTGGGTGGATGGGGGGTAGAGGGATCCATCTAAAGAGAGAAGAAACAACATCCTAGCACAGAGGAAGAGCAGGGGATGTGGGGTCCAGATGGGGCATGACCCTGTTGAGGCTAGGGAACTTCTGATGCTTGGAGCAGGTGGCTGTGTTCTAGGTGTTGTAGTTTGGATATGAAATATCCCCCAGAGAAGTTCATGTCTCAGATTCCAAGCTGGGGGTAGCTGGAGGAGGTGGATCGCTGGGGGCATGGTCTTGGGGACTGTATCTTTCCCTGTCCTCATCCCCCACCCCTTCCTGGCCACCATGAAGTAAGAGCAGCTTCTCCTCTTCTGCAATGTCCTAAAGCTCTGCCTCCATGACTTCTGCCTTGGAGCTGGCTGATCATAGACTGACCTCTGAAACCGTGAGCCCCAAATAAACCTTTCTTCCTCTAAGTTGTGCTTGTCAGGCATTTTGGTCATAGCAACAAAAATGCCAACTAAAACACTAGGAAACTTCAGGAAAATAAGTGCCTAGGTATTAGGACCAAAGTCAAGGCCCTCTATAGGCTGAGAAGGGAATGCTCACCTGATATAGAAGCCAGCTGGGCATCTTCAGATAGCGTCAGAAGAAGAACAGCATTAGGAGAGTTGGCCTGGCTTTAGTGTGAATAAAAGAACTAGAGGGGGCAGAAATAAGAGAAAGGAAGCCACTCAGAGGCTAGAGTAGGTACACGGAGAGTGCTGTAAAAAGAAATGACTTTGGAGTCAGTACACCCAGGTTCAACAATGTGACATCAGACGAGTTGCCTAGCATCCGAGTCCGTTTCTTCAAATGACCTGATGTGTGGTTCTGTTTCCTTCTTGAAATAAAGATTACTCTGGGAAATCTTTCAAATAACTCTAATAACTCTTAACATGGAGTCTTTCCTTTGTGGCAGCCCTAGACCAGGGCTTTGCAGAGACTGCCTGCTTTTCCTAACTGAATAGACTCAGCCATTCTGGGAAGAAGGTAACATTACTATCCACATTTAATAAGTGGAGACACTGGGCTCTCAGGCACCTTAATGATTTAAGCAATTTCTTTCAGCTGGTAGGAGAAGCAGGGTTTAAACTCAAGTCAGCCTGATTCCTGAGCCTGCATACATTACTTGCAATCAACTTTTCTATTTAAGTATACTAGGTACAGTGTGTAGCCTTCTTAAGTGGCTCCCCGTGATTCTCCCCTCCTGGTATTCACACCTTGTGTAATCCTCTCTCTTTGGGTTTGGACTAGAACCAGGGATTTTCTTCTCTGAATCGAATATAATGAATGATGAGCGGTCCTTTCCATGATTAGATTACCTGAAGGCTGTGGCAGTAGCACTCTCTATGTTGCCTTCTTGGCCTGCACACCCTGGAGAAGCTATCACATTGGAGACGTTCACACAGCAAGGATCTAAGTATGAGCAGCCTCTGACCAACAGCCAGCAAGCAACTGAGACCCCCAGTCCAACAGCATGGGAGAAATTGAGTCCTTCCCACCACCACATGAGTGAGCTTACAAGTGGGCCATTTCCCTGTGGAATCCTGTGACAGACTGTAGCCCTGACCACCTCCTTACCTGAGAGACCCAGGTAAGGGAAAGAGGGAAAGAGGACCCAGTGAGGTCATGCCTGGGTTCCCAACCTGCAGAAATCATGAGAAAATGAATCTCATTTCAAGCCACTAAATTTGGGTTAATTTGTTATGCAGCATTAGATGACTGATACAACATGCATAAAGTGTACAAATCTCACTGAGCAAGTATAGCAGTATAGCAGGCCCCTGATTAATCAGTATAACCAAGAGATAGAAAATTGCCAGTCCCCCAGAAGCCATGCTCTGCACCTCCCAGTCCCCACAGCTCACCAACCTAAAACAGTGTTCTCTCCTGACATCTGATACCATAGATTAGTTTAGCCTGACTTTAAACTTTATATAAATGGAATCAATTGGTAAGCACTCTCTAGTGTCTGACTTTACTCTTGGATCCTGCCTCTGAATCACTCTCTCTACTTCCTCATCAGTGGACAGTGCCAACTTCATTATTTATCTTATCTCACAGCCAGGCAAAATGGAGCACACCTGTAATACCAGTATTGGGAAGGCTGAGTCAGGAAGATTGCAGGTTCGAGGACAGCCTCAGCAACTTAGCAAGGCCTGTTTCAAAATAAAAAATAAAATAGGGCTGGGGGTATAGCTCAGATCTAAAATTCGCCTGGGTTCAATCCCCAGTATCAAAAACAAAAACAAAAAATCTTATCTTACTATGATCGTCATCTACCCATATATAACTAATTCTGTGTATTGAAGAGTTTAGCTTTTCTGTGAACATGTAATGCTCATAGTTTTTTAAGTCCTTTATAGAAAATTACATTGAAAGAATCTTTTATCCTTCCTCTTTGCCGTCATAAAAATCACTAGAAGATCGTGGGGAGCAGTTCATCTTTCTGGACCAGGGTCTCCTTGTGTGTAAAATTCGGTGGTTTGATCTACTTCTGAGTTCATCTGTGGAGTCGTAAATTCATAAGAGGAACTCCTAGTCTAGATCATCATTACTTCATGATGTCACCCCTTTGATCAGATGTGTTGACAAGTGCAAGTCGTTTTTCAAAATCTAGTTTAATTGTAACTCATCCCAAAGACAAGTGAAATCTACCCCCTTGGGATGGAGAGAGGTTATGAAACAAAATAAATAACAAACGGGATATGAATTCCAAAAGACTTGGGCATCATAGGCCTGGGGGGGAGAGAATGATGGTTTGGTTTTTTCAAGTGGAAAATGAGGGCAATAAAGACAAATTACAATGATAATTGCCTGGTTCTAATCAGTGGCAAATTATGGTAAGTGGGTAACTGGGAAGTTAGTCCCAGAAAAAAGCCATTTGCTCTATGATATTAGATCCAGATCTGAAAATGGAGCTTTGAATGAAAGTACTTAAGTCCCACGGGCTATTTCTTTCCCTTCTGTACATGTCGGTTTCTTCTGCTGGTTATCCACACCTCGTACAGCTCTGCGTGTACCTGTACCTGTGCAGAAAAGAAATTGCACACCTTCTAGAAAGGGGGCAGCTCTCAAAGGTTCCTTTTGACCAGAACCTGGGCCATCTACTGTGGTCATCTGCAGTCGCTAGATTTATCTGAAAGGCCTACAATAGCTTTCTACTCGAAGCAGATCACATTTCAAACCACAAAATGTCTGCAGTGTACTTACCAAAATCATTTTTTATTGAAGTAAATGAAAAGAAACATTATCCAAACTCCATTACTATGATGTGCTTGATCTGACCTTGCTTGTCTTTATTGACTCCTCCGTCCCTCATTCCCCCCCCCCATGCCCTGGCCCCATGGGATTCCCGTGGGCCCCTAGGTGTAGACAGAATGGTGCACCTAGTGCTTCTTGGCACATGATCGGTCTCTTCTCAAAGCTCCATTTAAGAGGCTTCTCCTGCCCCCCCTTCCCTTGTTCTTCTCTATTACTGCATATGAATTCCTGTAAGGACATATCATCATTCCTTTCTGTTGCTGCTTAAGACTAAATTTTTGGTTAAGATGTAATTCACATACCATAAAATTCAATTTTTTTGTACTGGGAATTGAATCCAGGGGGCATTCTACCTCCAAGCTACATCCCCGTCCCTTTTTTTTATTTTGAAACAGGGTCTTCCTACATTGCTGAGGGCCTCACTAAGTTGATGAGGCTGCCCTTGAACCTGTGATGCTCCTGTCTCATCCTCCCTAGTACTGAGATTACAAGTGTGCGCCACCACACCCGGCTAAACTTCACTCTTCCGAAGTATACAATTTAGTGGCTTCTAATACAGTCAGTCCCCTGTACCCATGAGTTCTGCCTCCAAAGATTCAACCAACCACAGGTCAAAAATAGTTTGAAAAATAATTGCATCAGTACTGAGCACAAACACACATTTTTTTTACTAGTATTACCATAACAATGCAGCATAACAACTATTTATATCACATCTGCATTGCATTATGGATTATATGTAATCTAAAGATGATTTCATGTGTATGGGAGGATTATGTAGACTGTATGCAAACACCATGCCATCCTATGTAAGGGATTAGAGCATCCTTGGCTTTTAGTGTCTGTTGGGGGGAGTCTGGGGTCAATTCCCCAAAGATGCCAAGGGACCACTGTCTATTCACAAGACTGTGTGATTGTGATCATGTAATTCCAGGCCATTTTCATCACCTAAAAACAAATCTGGGAAAATAAATAAATAAATAGAAATAAACCTGACACCCATTTCCAGTGACTTCCCGTTCTCCCTTCCCAGAAAAGGCTGATCTACTTCCCGTATGGATGGCCCCATCGATTCTGCGCACTTTATCCCAATGGAGTCATGCAGCAGGTGGTCTTTCGTTCATCTTGATGCTTTTGAAGTTCAGCATCCAGCCTGCGTCAGAATCCCACGCCTTTTTTTTTTATTGCCTCATTAGAAGAAATATTTTTTTTATTTATATCCATTTACTGGTGCATTGTAATTATACATTTGATAGGTGTCAGGTTAGAAGAGTCATACCTGCACACATTGCCCATTTAGCCCTCCCTCGAATCCCACCCCATTCCCTCCCCATTCCCTCCCTTTAGTGCTTTGCACAGTGATTTGAGTTTTATAAGTTTGGATCTATACCTCATGCGCTTTAGTGTGTTTCCCTCCACCCTCCTCCCAACTCCTTCAGTCGGATGTTCGCCTTAATATGCGGAAGCTAGAGAGAAGGAGATTTAGAAGGGACTCCAGACAAAGAAGATGAAAGCTTTAGATGAACAAAGAAGATAATCCCATGCCTTTTTAGAGTTGAACGCCTGCCTTGTTGGATAGACCACATCTTGTGTATGCATTTCCCAGGTGATGGACAACTGTGGGGTTTCCCCCCCCACTTTTTGACCATTAATGAATAAGGTTGCTATGAATATTCAGACTTTTGTGTGATACTCAGTTTTTTATTTCACTGACTTACTCTTTATCTGTCTGTACAACCACAAGAAACTGTCCCTGAGGACAAGTTTCTCTTCTGCCGCATTAACCACTGCTTCCCCAAAGCCCTGGCACATTCCTGGCCGGGAAGCATTTGAAACAGGGACACAGGAGGAATGAAAGAGTGGAGCAGACAATATCACAGGACATACTTTTAAAATCCACGTTAGTATTACTGTAAATAGCAATTACATGGAATAGATACATTAGGCATAAAAATACCCATACTTTAAGTATACAATTTGATGAGTTTCAACAAAAGTGTAGACCTGTATAACCACTACAACAATCAAGATCAAAAACACTAATATCATCTTAAAATAGTCTCCCATGCTCGTTCCAGTCTGATTTCAGTCCTCAATCCCAGTCCCAGGCAAACATTGATCTGCCTTCTATCACTATAGACTAGACTTGTCTGTGCTAGCCTTTCATAGTAAGTGGAATGCTATCATATTGAACTCTTGTGTCTAGAGTCTTTCATTTAGCATGTCTTGAGATGTATCCTTGGTATTTCCTATACCAGTAGTGTGCCTCTTTTTTGCTACTGAGTAGTATTCCATGGTAAATACATGCCACGGTTTGTTTGTAGTGAGTGTTGGAGTTGTCTCAAGTTTGGGGCTCTTAGGAATAAGACTTTTATGACCATTTATGGCCAGGTTCCTGTGTGGATGCATGTTTTCACATCTGGGAATATATGCCACAAGCAAATTGCTGGGTCCAACAACCAATGTCATTTAGCTTTATAGAAGCTGCACACCTTCTGCTCAACGTAGTTAGACCCTTTTACGTTGCCACCAGCAATGGATTAACTTTCTACAAGATCTACATCCTTATCAAACTTTGTATTCTCAGTCTAAATTTTAGTCATCTGAGTGGATATTGGTATCTGGGAGGTTCGTCTGAGTTTCTTGGAAACCTTACTGATACTGAGTTTCTTTACAATTGCCTTTTGGACATGTGTGTATCTTCTCTGGCCAAGTGTCTTTCCAAAATTTGTTGCCTATTTTAAATTTTTTAACTGTAAGAGCTCTTTATATTATATTTCTGGTAGTCACTTAACTTATTTATGTCTTTCATGGAATTTGTCTACTTCAAATAAATTACTGAGTTTATTGTGAAGTAATTCCCAATATTTCCTTAATGTCTTTTTAATGCCTGTATGATCTCTAGTGGTGTTCCCGATAATTTGTGCCTCCTCTCTTTGTTTCTTGATCAATCTAGCAGTTTATGAATTATGTTGATTGTTTTAAAGTTTGCGGTAATTGCTTTTTCTGTACTGTTTGTTGATTTTTCTGTTTCATTGATGTCAGCTGTTATCTTCATGTTTTTTCTTCGATTTTTTTTCAGTTAAATTTGCTCTTCTTCATCTCTATTCTTAAGGGAACACTTAGATCATTGATTTTAAGACTTTACTTTCTTTGTATAACATTTAAAGCTCTAAGTCTCTGAATTGTATACGTTGTTTATCATTTTTATTTAGATCAAAATATTTTCTAATTTCACATGTGATTTGTTTTTTGACCTGTGGATTATTTAGAAGTATGCTGCTTGATTTCCAGTTATCTGGGAATTTTTCAGATATTTTTCTGCTGTTGGTTTCTAATTTAACTCTATGGTGCTAAAAAAACAGTCTGTATGCTTTTAAACCTTTTTCAGTTTATTGAGAAGCTCATTTGGGGACCCACTGCATGATTGTCTTGGTGAATATTATATTTGCACTTGAAAGGCATACATGTTCTGTTGTCTGTTGGAGTAGTCTATAAATGTCACTGGCATCAGAGTGCTTAAGAGTGTTTTCATGTTTTCTATATACTTACTGATTTTCTGTCTGCTACCTCTATTGATTGTAGAGAGAATGCCAGAATTTTCCACTATTTTTGGATACATGGCATTCTTTCCGTTCTGTTAGTGTTTGTTTCATGAAGATGGATTTCGAAGCCCTGTTATTTAGGATTGCTATGGATTCTTGATGGATTTATCCCTGTATAATATTCCTCTTTGTCCCCATTGATATTTCTTCTTCTGAAAGTCACTTAACTTATTTATTCTATTTTGTGGGCATCCATTATGGCTTGTGGCTTATATAATATACCTTCTTCTGCTTTTACATTTTAATCTATTCGTGTCTTCATATTTAAAGAAGATTTCTTAGCCAGGCATGGAGGCAGACACCTATAATCCTAGTACCTGGGAGGCTGAGACAGGAGGATCACAGTTTTGAGGCCAGTCTTAGCAATTTAGCAAGACCCTCAGCAACTTAACAAGACCCTGTCTCAAAATGAAAAATAAAAAGGGTCAGTGATGTAGCTCAGAGGTAGAACATCCTTGGATTCAATCCCCAGTACCAAATAAAAAAATTTAAAAAGTGGATTTCTTGTATATACTATGCAGTTCAATCTTGCTTTTTAAAAAATCCAACCTGACAGTCTCTGCCATTTAATTGTACTATTTAGATCACTTATATTTCATGTATTTATTATATGTGCTGCCCAAGTCTGTCATCTTGCTGTGTGTTTTCTATTTGCCCAATTATTCTTTGTTCCTCTTTTCTTCCCTTCTTTTGGATTGAGTATTTTAAAGGGTTTTCATCATTATTGATGGATTAGCTATCCTTTACTTTTAGACGGTTAGTCTATGGTTTACATTATGCATCTTGAAATGATCACAACCTAACTTCAAACGGCCCGTGCCACCTCCTGTGCGACAACAGAACCTCACAACAAAATTCGTCCTCACCTCTCCCTTCCTTTGGGGCGACTCTACTGTTGTCACAGATTTCACTTCTGCACAGGTTATACACCTCCTGATACCATACCTTCGTTTTCACTTGAAATGCACCATTGTCCTTAAAAGAAACTTGACATGACACGCTTGTAATCCCAGTACTTGGGAGGCGGATACTGGAGGATCCGGGTTCATGGCCAGCCTCAGCTACTTAGTGAGGCCCTCAGCAACTTCTTGAGACCCAGTTTCAAAATAAAGGATAAAAAATAGGGCCGGGGGTGTAGTTTGGAAGTAGAACACCCCTAGGTTCAATCCCCAGTACCGCAAAAAAAAAAAAAAATAAAGAAAGAAACTTGACATGAGAAATCATTTATTTTGTATTTCCCTGCCTATTGATCACTTCCTCTGTTCCTCACTCACTGGCAGAGGTCCTTCCAATGATGGATTTCTTTGCATGTCTCTTAGAGTCCAAGTCTTTCAGTGGCAAATTCTCATAATTTCTCTTATTTTTTTCATGATACTGGGGATCAAACCCAGGGGCATTATACCTCTTAGCTATACCCCCAGCCCTATTTTATTTTTATTTTGGGATAGGGTCTCACAAAGTTGCTGAGGGTCTTGCTAAGTTATTGAGGCTAAGTTATTGAGGCCTCAAACCTGTGATCCTCCTGTCTCAGCCTCCCAAATACTGGGATTACAACTGTGCACCACCATGCCTGTCTTCTCAACATCTGTATGTCTAAGAAAGTCCTTATTTTACCTTCATTTTTTTAAAAAGGTATTTTTGATGACCCTAGAATTCTATGTGAACTGTTTATTTCTTTCAGCTACTTAAAAGTTTCATTTCATTTTCTTCTGGGTTGCATAGTTTTTAACAAGAAGATTCTTGTTTTATATCTTTTTGTCTTTTAAATTCAACATGTAGGTTCCCCCCTTCTGTTTCTAAGATTTTCCCCTTTGATACTGGTTTTCAATAATTTGATTATGATGACATGGTATAGCTTCTTTTGTGTTTATTCTGTGTGGGAGTCATTGAGTTTTCTGGACTGTGGTTTATAGTTTTCATCGAATTTGGAAACTTTGTAGCTCTATTTCTTCAAATATTTTTTCTCTTTTGTGTATGCGTGTATGTGTGTGTGTGTGTGTGTGTGCATGTGTGTGTAGTGTGTGTGTATGTATGTGTATCTTACTAGAGATTGAACGCTTACCTCTATGTCCCAAATGCTATTTTATTTTTTATTTTGAAACAGGGTCTTGCTAAATTACTACACACTGGCCTTGAACCTGCGATCCTCCTGTCCCAGCCTCCTAAGTATTGGGGTTACAGGTGAGCACCACCGCGCCCGACTTCTCTTTCCTTTTTAAAACCCCCATGGCACGTACATTAGACAAGAAGATACTGTCCTGCAATCACTGAAATTTCATTCATTTTTCCTTCTGTGCTTCATTTTGGACAGACTCTACGGCTGTATCTTCAAGTTCACCGTTTTTTCTTCAGTATTTAATTTACTAGATTTATTTCTATCCAGTGAACTTTTAATTTCAGCTATTATGGTTTCCATCTCTGGAATTCCATTACCACTTTTTATATCTTCACTTTCTCTTCTCATTATGCTCAGGTTTTCCTTTAAATATTTTAAAATGGTTAAAGTACACTTTTAGACCTCCTTCTCAGCTGGGCGTGGTGGTGCACACCTGTAATCCCTATACTTGGGAGGCTGAGACAGGAGAATCGCAGGTTCAAGGACAGCCTCAGCGAGTAGTGAGACTCTCATCAACCTAGTGAGACCCTGTTTCAAAATAAAAATAAAATAGGGCTGGGGGTGTAGCTCGGAGGTAGAACACTCCTGGGTTCAATCCCCAGTAGAACAAAAAAAAATAGTGCGGGGCTCTGTTCTGTGGGGCAGGGTGGGGGGATAGCTAGTTTGCTAACTGCTGTCATCCTTCCAGGATTGTTTGGAAAATTCGTCAAAGTGGCCCTAGAGTAGCCTTTACCACAACTCTGCTGGCTGTGGGCTTTCCAGAGTCATTACCAAATACCCAGTGATTACCGAAACGCCAGTGGGTTTTGTTTTTTTTTTTTTTTGTGGTACTGGGGCTTGAACCCAGGGACAATCTACCTCTGAGCCACACCCCTTACCCTATGTTATTTTTTAAATTTTGAAACAGGGTCTCACTAAGTTGCTGAGGCTGGTCGTGAGCCTGCAATCTTCCTGTCTCAGCCTCCCAAGTACTAGGATTACAAGTGTGCACCACCACTCCCATAATTCCCAGTGGGTGTGAGCCCTGGGAACCAGGGGGCTTCTTGTGCTCAGGTCTGTCTATACCTGCCTCATGGAGATTCGTCCCACAGGTGCATGTCTCTGTTTTCAGCAAAGACCCCGGGGGCTCTGATACAGATTTTTGTGTGTGTGTGTGGTACTGGGGATTGAACCCAGGGGCATTCTACCTCCAGGTTACACCCCCAGCCCCATTGTTTTTATTCTTTATTTTGAAACAGGGTCTCACAAAGTTGCGGAGGGCCTCACTAAGTAGCTGAGGCTGGCCACGAACCCGGATCCTCCGGTCTCCGCCTCCCAAGTACCGGGATTACAAGCGTGCGCCACCACACCCGGCTTTCTGATACAGATTTCTGAAGCTCTTTTCTACAAAGCTCCATCCTCCCAGCACTCAGCGCTGGGGCTCCCTGAACTCCTCTTTCTCTCCTCAGCTCAGCAAGTCCCTGGAACTGGGCTTGGTCCTCCTCCCTTCTCTGCTGTCTGCAATATGCCTCCAGGAAGAAAGTCAGGGCAGTCACACGGCTTCTGTGTTTGTTTTTCTTCTCTTGGGGATCACAGATCTGATCTGTCTGTTGTCCAACGTCTGAAAACTGGTGTTTTATATATTTTGTCCAATTTTTCTAGTTATTGAAGGCAGGAGGGTAAATCTGTATCCTGTTTTCCCATTATCACTGGAAGCAGAAGTCCTTTCTAGAACACATTTTTTTTCAAGAGTCCAATCTGGTTATTTTATCCCTAAACCTGATCCATGAATAAATTAATTCAATTGTAATCTTATCTATAGATTTAGCCAGTTATTACCGTTGTTGCTGTAATGAAGGTCATACAAGAAGAATAACTATTAATTATGAAGTGTTTATTATTTATTGGTCATGGTGATAAGCATTTCCCAACTTTTCTTTTATTCACTCTTTTTATTTATTTATTTATTTATTTATTTTGCGGTACCAGGGATTGAACCCAGGGGCATTCTACTTCTGAGCTACACCCCCAGCCCTATTTTTTATTCTTTATTTTGAAACAGGGTCTCACTAAATTGTGGAGGGCCTCACTAAGTAGCTGAGGCTAGCTGCGAACCCGGACCCTCCTGTCTCAGCCTCCCAAGTACTGGGATTACAAGCATGCGCCACTACGCCCGGCTTCGCTCTGTCTTTTTACTGGTGCATGATAATTATACGTCATAGTGAGGTTCGACGTGATACAAACATACATGCATATATGGTGTGAATCCCACCAGATCCCCCACACCCATACATGTTCGTGAGATCGGTAGTGAGACCTTCATATATGGACAGAGTATTATCTGAACGGTTTCCTTCATCAAGCCTTCTTTTTCCCCTCCCCACCTTCCTTCCCCAAACCCCTTCCACTATCCTATGAGTCTCTCTATTTATCTGAATTTCCTCTAAAGTTGAGGAAATCAGGGGTACAGAATGGCAAGGACAGAGTCAGAATTCAAACTGAAATCTTCTTCTTTGGTAACATGTCTTAAATTTCCCAAACCTTTGGTAGAAAGAGGAAGGGGAAAGGTAATATGCAATTATGGTAGACAGAAGTTCTACACCAATGCTTTCCAGATTGGAGCAGGGAGAAAGAGAGACAGTTTCCCCAGTTCTGTTTCAAAATGTCCAAATCATATTTTCTGAGGGATTGTCGTGTGTGTGTGTGTGTGTGTGTGTGTGTGTGTGTGTGTGGTGTGATAACATGCCCTAAAAGTAATTTTTTTTGCTTCATTTTCTACCCTAAAATTAGACTCCCCTGACCTTTGGCCAACAAAGCCCGCAAAACTGGTTCCCGCCCCTGGATAAAGCCCGTGAAATTGATTCCCACCTATGCCCCTAGACCTACCCCCTTGCTTCTAAATAAGAAAAACTTTACTATGATTGGTCGATTTAAAGCATAACCCGCAAACTCTGCTTGCTCTCTATAAAAGGAAACGATGAACTGTACAAGGGGCTGCCATTTTTCTGTCTTGCTGGAGAGAGATAGCCCCGCGATAATAAAGCCTCCTGCCTTAACTGAGTCGGGGTCTCGAATTTTCTGTTCCTTGCCCGTTGTTCAGCAGTGTGTGCGTGCGCACGTGCACGTGGTACTGGAGATTGAACCCAGTACCTACCACTGATTGAATCTACCACTGATACTCCCAGCCCTTTTTTATTTTTTGAGACAGGGTCTCACTAAATTGCTCAGGCTGACCTGGAACCTGCAATCCCCCTACCTCAGCCTCTCAAGTAGCTGGGATTATAGGTGTGCACCACCACGCGCAGCTGGGATTCTGTTTATAATTAGTTTGATTTCGGATCTCCGGGGATGCTTCTTCACAAACAGATTTGAGAATCGTCACTTTGAACTGGGGATACACTCTCCATCCGAACATTCTTTTTAGCCCTAAGTGCTTCCAGGTGCCCACAGGAGCTGCGTTCCTCGTCCTTACACACCCGTCACCTCTCCACTGCTCCCGGGTTCCACCACCCACTCCTCCAGCTCTGAGACCTCCAGCATCCTCCATTCCTGCCAAATCAAAGAAATTAAAGGGAATTTCAGCCATAAAATCTTTCCATGCTGAAACACCCAAAGCAGCCCTGACTAAATGTTTCCAGGCAGTTACCTGTGCCTGTCCTTTGTCATTTGCATTTAAATACGGTGACTTTTTTGTTAGAATACACCTGACAGGCAGCAGGCTTTCCACTAGCCTCTGATAGAACTCTCTTGGAATCACAAAGTTTTGAACTGGAAGTAATGCATTATCAAAACAGGATGCTCTAGAGTTTGGGTTGAGCCTCTCCTGGCTTTTGAATTCAAGGATGAGATATTTCAAGTCCCAACTCTATCGTTTCCTTATTTAAAATAAGAAGGTTTTGGTTTGTTTGGTTTGGTTTTTATACTTCTATTGGTGCATTGCAATTATACATCATACTAAGGTAGAGAGTGATAGGGATATACATGCACACACTTGGTGCATCTCCCTCCCTCTCCTTCCCCACGCATGTCATTGAGATTGGCATTGGTCATTTCATATACGTACACAGCATTATTTGAACTGTTACCTTCTTGATGTCTCTATCCCCTCTCTTTCTCCCCTTTACCCCTCCATTACTCCACTGGAGTCTCTGCTTCTCTATCGGAGGTCTCTTTTGTTTCCCGATTTCAGTCTAGCTTCCACATGTGAGAGAAAACATACAATTATTCACTTTTTTTTTTTTTTGCGGTACCGGGGATTGAACCCAGGGGCGTTCTACCTCCGAGCTCCACCCCCAGCCCTATTTTTTATTCTTTATTTTGAAACAGGGTCTTGCTAAGTTGCAGAGGCCTCACTAAGTAGCTGAGGCTGGCCGCGAACCCAGATCCTCTGCTCTCATCCTCCCAAGTACTGGGATTACACGGATGCGCCATGCCTGGCTTCACTTTCTGAGGCTAACCACGCTTAGCATAATATTCTCAAGTTTCATCCATTTTCCTGCAAATAACGTGATTTGGTTTTTCTTTATGGCTGCTTTGTTTTGTTTTGGTACTGGAGGTTGAACCCAGAGGCATTCTACCTCGAATCTATAGCCGCAGCCCTATTTCTATTTTTTATTTTGAAACAGAGTCTCACTAGGTTGCTGGGGATCTTGCTAAACTGCTGAAGCTGGCCTTGAACCTGCGATCCTCCCATCTCAGCCTCCCAAGTACTGGGATTAGAGGCGTGCGCCACTGTGCCCAGCTTGAGTTTTTAATTAGCAAGAATGGTGTCAATGCTTTTGTTCTATCTTTAAGCTATGATGAAGAGACTTCATTTTCAAATTTATATTCTCTGGAATTGACACTAAATCATGAGAAATGTACAGGTGCACTTGCTGGCAGCTCTGAATGGAAAAAAAAAGATGCACCATGGAGCCCCGTTTCCCTTTCTGAATGCTCACCGGGCTCTTTGCTGTGCACATTATGGCTTAAAAAAATTTGGTTTGTCAAAGTGAAGAAGATTTATCGATCGAGGGGTGTCAGCGAACAATCAGAGGAAATGCTGAGTATTTGTCTTTTTAAAAAATCCATCTCAAAAGTCAAAACCAAGCGGAACATTATGTATTGAGAATGGCCAAGCAAGGGAAGAAAACAAGAGATTTTTATCTGGGCTAAGAAGTGATTTTGCAGTCTCCTTTTTTATTCAAATGGGAGTCTTTAGGTTACCAACTACTATTAATTGCTGAGCAGCTCTTACTTACAAGCCTAGCACAGAGGCTAGTTAATTGCAGCATTTTTTAAACCTCGCCCTGGATTTGATTCCCATTGAAGTGAAAGACAGTAACAGAACTTGGTATTTATAATTTTGTCCCTGGCTCATGCAGGCAGCCCTAGCCAGCTGCACAGTCAAAGTTATTTGCATTTATTTGATCAGAAAATGATCATTGTGTACTATAAAAGCATCATTCACTTCCTATTACCATTGATCCCCAGAGAGTCTCACTCAGAACTTGCCAGGAATTTTTAAATGGCAGGTGGTGGGGCTATATTTTTCTAAGATTAATCATAGAGTGCAAATTCGGTGATTACAACTCATTAAAGAGAGCAGATTTCCTATTAATGATTGCCTCGTGCCAGAATCCAACACTTAGAAGTTATAGACCTAGAAATAAGGTGGACGTGGAATTCCCAAAGAGGAGCTCATGGCCAACGGCCGCCCTGGAGAAATGAGCTCTTGCTGGACTGCTTCATGCACATCCTGTAACACAAGACTCCTTTGCATCCATGTTATTCAGTTGGCATTGTGTTAACTCTAAGGGCTTCATAGACAAACATGTTTGTAAAGACTCAGGATCTGATTTTCCATGTTTGCCTTATCCACTGCTTGCTCCCTACTTAAAAAAAAAAAAAACTCGTTAGAGGCTGTCTGCAACACTTGATCTCAAAACCAAGTATGGAATAAAAATGGGATATTCTCTAGCCAGGTTCTCTTGCCCACAGAAAATGGTTTGGTGTCTGAAACAAAGTTCTACACATGCATGAAGACTAAATTCAAGTGTCTCTTTATTCCTATACTTTAGCCTCCGCGTCCTTCTTTGCTCCCCCACCATCCCCCAAATTGTTCCCTGGAGTCAATTTCACCCCCTTCTAGTCATTCTCTGCACAACCCCTCAGATGCATGTGTTCTAAGAGGTGACATGGAAATCAGGTGTTCCGTCTTCTTTCTGGAGGAAGAACCTCTCATAACAGAATGGTCTAGGTTCTGCTATGGTAATAAATGTTCCCCCCAATTAGTGCCTTATCATAACAAAGGCGTTTCTCATCCACTCTGTCTCAGTTCTGAGTCATGAGGAAGACAGGCTGATGACGCCTTATCTTCTTACTCAGCAACCAAGACCAGAGTCGCCTTCACCATCTGGACATCTGGAGTGGTGGCCCAAGGGAACATAGCAACAGCGAATGCCACGCCAGCTCCCAGTGACCTTCTCTAAGAAATTACTTCCACTCGCATTTCACATGGCCCAAGAAAACCACATGGCCACACTGGCAGATGAGTAGACGATGCAGTCCAACCTGGGGCCAGGAGGGGAAGACCTGCAGGTGCCGGTGAACAGCACTGATGCCTGCAAAGTCTCTTGTTCCAATCACCAAGCAGTCACCTTACAAACAAAATACCCCCTCCCCCAGGAACATTCAGGCAGGACTTCAAGCTCACGGTCCAGGATCTCTGGGTGATACAAAATAGTCTCTGGATGCAGAATTATAAAAATGAGGAGCTGAGCCAGGTACCCTGGTGCACACCTGCAATCTCAGTACTCCAGAGGCTGAGACAGGAGGATTGGGAGTCGGAGGCCAGCATCAGCAATTTAGCAAGACACTTAGTTTCAAAATAAAAAGGGCTAGCGTGTAGCTTGGAGGTAGAATGTCCCCGGGTTTAATCCCCAGTACCAAAATAATAATAATTATTATAAGTAGCTGACTCTCACACATCTACCACATCAAGGAAGAACGGGGACAGGGCAAGCATTTGGAGAGCAGAGGCTCACTGGGCCGTCATCCTGCAGGCCAGTCACTGAGGTTTCCCTTCCCAAAGATGGAGGACATTCTCTGAGACAACCACGATGCCTCTCTCTGGGAGGATCGCCCCGGTCCATCATCCTCTGTGGAGCCTGGCCGTGTCCTCCTGGAGAGTCTTCATTTGCAAATATTTCCCTTGGTCGCATTTGAGGTGAGGAATGTCTTCCTTGGGGGGGCGAGCTCTTTCTGAGTTCACACTGCACGTGTGATCCTAGGGCCCTTTTAAGTTCAGAACAATCACATCCCCTTTTAGTCTCAGTGGATGTTTCTTTTATTGGGACAAGCTGGCTTCCCACCTGTCTGATTCTGACCAGTTCCTGTGCCAACAGCCATGCCCACTGTTCATTTCCAGATACCATCCTCCTAGTTGCTCTATTTCTCTACACTCTCTCCGCCTCCCTCCCTTGTTCTCAGCTTCATCTCCTCTACCTTGAACCTCTCAAGTGGGAGAATCCCATCCTTAATTTCTTTTTCCCTGAGACATTTGGCACAAGTGACAGGACTTGCTGGACCACAGCTTGGCTGGGTCTTTACTTGAGACACCTTCATCCATTAAAAGGTTTTCAACAATAGGGATGATGGCTGACACAGAAACTTTTATTTGACCCTTGCCACAGAATGAGTTTAAATTGCCCTTTATTGCACTGAGACTTTATTGATTCTGTTAGCGTTTGGCATTGAGATGTGGTTGCTGCTTTAGAACTTCCAAGTACCTGACTTCATGTCTTCCCCCTCTCCCCCAGTTCCTTTCCTTTCCTGGAAACTTGTCTTTCCTGGCCAACTTTTCCCTGAGTTTATCTCATACTTGTAACAGCTTGCCAAATGCAGCCAACAGCAACCTGCATACCCTAATTACACTCTCCTTTCCAGCCCATTCCCCTAAATGCATGTTCACTGGGAGTATAATATGCCTCCCAGTGTAACCACAGTTGACAATTTGCCAGGTATTTTCCACTCTCTAACATGGAATGCCATTTCCCTAGTCCTTGACCATAGCCTCCTTGCTGTACCCCAGCACATTTTGAGCCAATGCCAGGTATTTTAGGTTTGGGTTATAAAAGTGCTTCCATTAATCATTTTTCCATGCAAGATGCCCATTTCTGTATTAGTGAGGATGGATTACATGTTGCCGCGATAACAAGAATCCCTAAAACCACAGTGTCTTCAAACAACACATAATTGTTTCCTGCTTACAACACATGTCTCTGTTCAGCAGAAGTTTCTACCCCCAGAGTCTCCCCCAGGAGACCCAGCTCATGGAGCCCCCATCATCTGATGTAGCTTCAGTACTCATGCAGAAGAAGAGAGGGAGCAGAGTTACATTGGCTCTTGAAGGCTTCTTCTTAGATATGCCTGTGAAATCATTTCCATTCACATGTCTTTGGTCCAAACAAGATCTGTGCCCTTATTTGACTTCCAAGGTGTATAGAGTACCATCCTACCAAGTTTCTGCCAAGGGGGAAGAAACTTGAAATACTGATCTTGACCACACCACCATTATTATTCCATAACCTTCTCTTAAGGGCTCTATGTTTTAGAAGATTTTTTTAACCAGCAAAACTAGATTTGTTATGTAATAATTTTCCCCTTAAAATGTTCTAAGACTTACAGTTACAAGTATAGATTTTATTCTTAACACAGTGACTTGATATCAAATATCAAAAATATCTGTGTAACCCCACTGAAAATTAATGTGCAATTTCTATTAGGCTGAATAAAATTGTGAAGATAGCTCAGAAGCCCACATAATTACTTTTGTGACCCTAGAAATACAGGTGCCCCAGGAAGGTGGCCTTTATTAGGTCTTTATCAAGTAACTTCTATGCACCAGAATTCTCTAGGAAGAAGAAAAATAATTGAAAGGGGGAGAAAAAAAGTTGAGAGACACACTCCTCTGCTTTATAACTTTGCTTGGTCCCTATTGACACCTCCCCACACACTAGCTCACAGGGAGATGTTCTCTGTATATATTGTCTCTCCCCTCCCCATGTTGACCTATAAGGACCTATAAGGTACCATCACTTGAGCATTCAAGCCAGACAGACCCACTGAGGCAGAACAGGTTGTAGACAGCTACACTATTATATATTCAATGCTAGCTTGAAAATGCTGCCCCATGACTACAAAGTGTTTGATTCCTACATTTCCCGTTACCTTTATTCCACATTTAGAATATTTCTGAATATCAATTACTAAAAATTTTCATCTTACACGACCTTTGAGCATCACTCAACACAGCTGATTACCCCCAGCTTTGGAAACACTCATCCCATGGTTCAAGATAACACTCTCAATTCTCCCTTGACCACACCTTTCACTCTTTCTCCATATCCTTTGCTGATTCCCCTGCATTTCCTTCACCTCTGGGTAGTGGCATTCCCAGCATTCCAGTCCCAGAGACTCTTGTCAGACTGTACTCACTGCACGGGCAAATGCACCTGTCACCTGGTTTAGAAACCACCTCTGCATGGAGGACTCCTGAGTCTCTGCCTCAAGCCCAGACTTCTACTGTGAACTGCAGATTCTTAGTTCAGCCTGCTGACTTGATGTCTGTACCCAAGTCTCTTGGTCATTTCAAAGCTAACAAAACCCAAACTGAAATCTGGTTTCATCTCTTAAATCTTTCTCCTCCAGCCATTACCACCAGCAACAGTACCACATCTTAGCAAAAGAGAACTGAATCCTTCTTAGTGCTCAAGCTACATGCCGCAAAGCCATCCTCAGTGCACCTCTTTGCTTCACATGTCATATATAACCCATCTGGAAATTTCAGTAGCTCCATGTTCTTCAAATTATATTGAGAAATCAAACTCTTTATCACCTCAGCCCCCGCCTCCCTGGTCAAGCCAACGTCTCTCCCTGGGGTGACTGCATTGCTTCCTGATAGAGCTCCTCGTTCCCATCCTTGACCTCTACGCTCTGTTCTCAAGAGCACAGTAGCCAGAATGACCCTGTCTAAATGAATCCAGATTGAGTCCACCTCTGCTGAAAACTCTCCAGTGGCTCCTCATCTCTCACACAAGAAAACTCTAAATCCTTCTCCTGCTGCCTGTCTCGCCTGACCTCCTCCCACTCTGCCTCCTTCACTGTGCTGAGCCACCCTGGCCCCTGGACATCGCTGTTACAGTTTGTATCTGGAATGTCCTCAGAGGCTCATGTGTTGAAGGCTTAGTTCTAGCTGGTAGTGCTATTGAGAGGTGGCAGAGACTGTAGGAGGTGGGACCTTGTCAGGTGACTGGCAGCATGTCTTTGATGGGGATCTCTTGTCCCCAGTCCCTTCCTCTGTCTCTCTTTTTGCTTCTTGGCCACCAGGAGCTGAGTATCTCTGCTCTAGCACATCCTCCCGGCCATGATTCTCTGCCTCACCACTGAACTATAAGCCGTGGAGCCAGCCACCCATGGCCTGGAACCTATGAGACCACACGCCAAAGTAAGTCTTTTCTCCTTTCAGTTGATTTTCTCAGGCATTTTGTCACAGCCATGGAAAGCTGACTGACACAGTTCCTCAGCCAGGCTAAGCACTCTCCCACCTCAGGGCTTTGCACTTGCTCCCCCATCCAAACTCTGCACAGCTCAAATTGCTCTCTCATTTCTGTTAGGTCTCTGCCCATCTGTAGGTGTCTCAGCGTGATTTTCTCTGATTATCCCACACACAGTAGCAATCCCCTCCCACACCCTCCCATCCCCCTCGCTGTGTTACTGTCTCTAGAGCATTCTTTCCACCTAGTTACCTGCTGGTTTGTCTGTCAGGAGTCTCCTCCAATGAACATCAGCTCCATGAGAGGCAAGCCCTTTGTCTGCTCCGTTCATACATCTGCAGGACCTGGAACAGAGTTCGTGCTTGGTGAACACCCACTGGATGCTGGGAGATGGATGTTGGCAGAAGAGGTGCACCCCAAGGAGCCATTTGTTTTAAAAGATCAAGCGTGGGTGTTTCCAAATGATTATCTTCTTTGGCATGAGTTAGAGTGGCTTCAAAGTTATCCAATGTTATGCAAGTGTCTCAGTCCTTGATTTGCATTTCCAATCTATTCTCTCAAATTGTGGAGAAAAGGTGGAATTGTGACCTGCATGTCCCTGACCACACACATCCTGGGCTCTTGCCTTCCAGACTCTGCTCGGGATTCCCCAACGACACACCCTGCCCCTTCCCATCTTTTCTGACCCCCTTGCCTGGAGTGCCCGCCCCACCTCGTTCCCATGGCCAAGTCTGTTCCCAACACGGAGGCCACCTCCTCAAGAGGCCATCGCGTCCCTTAGCTGACCCTTGGCTCTCCCTTCCCTTTTCTCCCTGAGGGCCAAGCTGTTCTCCCTATTCTACTTTTGGACTCATGATGTGTGAGTTTACCTCTCTCAGTGTCTGGGGCCTGATTCTTCAAGAGCTACGTGTTATCCATGTTTGTTCCCTCCAGAGTATCAGAAACCTAGGAGGTCACCAATAAAGATTTGGTGAAATCTTTACTTCACCAAATAAAGATTTGGTGAAAACTTATAGTGGACTGAGTCCTTGTCTTTGCTATGTAAGACCTGCCCTAGGACTGCCGACACAACCCCTCTGTTAACTCAGAAGCAAGTGGACTGTCATCAGCCCCACAGTGCCACCTCTACCAACGTGGATTACGCGTCCAAAATGCCAAATTCACAGGTTGCTGAAGGAAAGGGTCTCCCTCGCAGACCATAGAATTATGCTCACATGAGAATGCTTATACAAGGGGTAAATTAAATAAGATGGTCTTGCTAAGCTATCTGGAAGTAAATCTTCCCAAATAAAATTACATTAGCAGTAGAGATTCTAATACTAAGCCCTTAGATCATTTATTTTTTCCTCATGAATATTTTTGTATGTTCAATGAACAGAAGTGTCTCTGGCTCATGTATTGGGAATAATATTTGATATTCTTCATCCACTATAGACCAGGCAGAAAAAATATATTAACCTATTTCTTTCCCCATGGAGTGATTATTTAAGCCTCCAGCAAAGACCGTGCATCCCATGTCTACCATCCCCAGTTCTTCTCTGTCCTTAGTCCAAATGTTCATTCTCCTACCAATCTTAGTTCCTTTAGCTGCAACAGATAAAAGTAGATACACATGTATGAATTTCAGAGGAGACATATTGCTAATATTTGTTATGCTTTTACAGTTTTCTCTGCATTTCATTTTTTTCTCAATGTCCCCTTCCACTCCAAAACTTCTCTTGCTTCATGAAGTCGTGTGTGTGTGTGTGTGTGTGTGTGTGTGTGTTTGTGTGCGCGTATGCATATACACGTGTAATTCCTAATGCAAGAAGCTCTAAGAATGTCTAAAGAGACATCCCTAACTTAGGAAATGCTTCAGCCAATTTGTGACCACAGTAGAGTCCATCACGTCCAATATGGCGGCCTAGGAAGTACTTGGTGTTCTCTTGAGTTGTTGAGTGAATTAGCCAACACTGGATTTGTCCCTTCTTCAGACTTTCTTCAGACCTTTGACAGATTGGTGGGATGGCAAATATCCTTTCCATTTAGCATACATTTAGTTGAGTTTTCTGTTGCTTGTAGATAAAGGTACCCCAAAAGATGCATCATTTCAGGAAGGCCCCACAGGGGGAAGCCATGATGGGAGGGGGTGCCCATCTAACTGGGCAGGTTACTGATTCAATCTTGGGACCAACATGGCGAAGATGTTACAATGTGATTGACCAGAGACTCCAATGGATAAAAAGAATCAACAAGGCTCTCATCTTTCTCTGGTGGGAACTCACAGACAAACAAGATCAGAGGTAGAGATGAGCCTCTTTATGAAATAAAATAAATAAATGTGGAATGAAAAAGATCCATCAAAACAGTTGTCCAAAGCTCCCAAATGCTATCACCCTTCAGGAAATGTTCCTGTTCTCATTCTTTGAATGGAAAAGAGAAAAAAATGTAACACCCCTTCAAATAAACTCTCGAGTCACTATAGACCGTGAGAAAATGAGTTATCTAATAAATGTGAAATAAATGTGTCCTGTGTATTAGGCGCAGGAGGGGAGGGAAGTTCCAGGTGTGGGGGTGGTGGTATGCAGAGTATCAGTCAGAATTCTCCAGGGAAACAGAGCCATTGGGATGTATATATGTATAGAAAGTGGTTTGTTATTATAAGAAACGAGCCCATATGATTATGGAGGTTGACAGGCACAAGGATGTGAAGATGGCCAGCCAGATACCCAGAAATACTAATGTTTCCATTTCAGTCCAAAGAGAGGAAAAGACCAATGTCTCAGCTCGAGGCTGGGGGTGGGGGTCAGAAAAGAGGAGTTCCCTCCTCTTCAAGGGAGAGTCAGCCTTGTTTTCTATACAAATCTTCCACTGATTGGATGAACACCACCTGCATTACGGAGGGCAGTCTGCTTTATTCAATCTACCACTTTAAATATTAATTTCATTCCCAAATACCCTTATAGAAATACCTGGAATAATATGCAACCAGATATCTGGGCACCCTATGTCCCAGTCAAGTTCACACATAAAATTAACTAGCCATCACTAGCAACAACTTGTCTCTGAATATATAGTCCTCACCCCTTCTCATAAACCCATAACTTCTTGCCACACTTAACAAAACATCACCCAATGTAGCACCAAGACCTTTGTGAGGTACCTTTCTTCCTTATCCTGTTAATTCAAGTAGCTCTTCTACCTCCTGCACTGTGAAGCTCCCTGGCTGTAGTTTACTGTGCATTTTGCATTACAATAGGTACAGTTACATGTCTCATATGCCTTGCTACTAAATATATAGCTGGTAAAATCATGGACACAGGAAACAGAGCGAAGGGTCTCCCACCAGTACGCTGGATTTATATACTCGGTATGTTCTGAGCACCTGCACTGTGTGGGGTTGATTTTTTGGGTTTTGTTTTCTTGCATCATTAAATCTTGGCTCATTGGAAACTGTTTCTTATTTCTCTTTGGGTCCCCTGTGCCCTATATTCATGCTTTGCACCATGCAGACATTCAGGAAATATTTGTGGATTTGGATATTAAGCTATGTATTCCTTTTGAGAAATGACTTTATATAACCAAGTGTTACTTGTCTTCAGATCTCTGAGAATATTTTAGTCGATCTCTGCTTTTCCAGAGTCACTGAGTGTCAGCTTGGTAAAGTAGGAGGTCAAGGGCTTGAACTTGGGACTCGAAGCACCCTGGTTCAGCCCCAGCTTTAGCAGTTATGGAGTGACCTCAGATCATTTTTCTTGACCTCTCTAAGCCTCCAATTAGTTTTCTTTGGGAATAAAAAAAATTTGTTACATTGCAAAGCTATGCATTGTCTCCAGGATACCCCTCCAGGAAATCTGATTCTGATTTTATGTAAATTGTAGACAATGGAGTGTCATGCAAAATCCCTCTTGCCTATAGACATGCAAGTTACATCCCTGAATCTCTATGGAAGAAGCCAGTCCCTCCGCCCCCTGCCTGCGTGGCAGCATGCCTGCTCTATGAATGTGACTCTTTTTTGACTTTTCCTTTGAACCGGTGGCATTTGCTTTTCCCCCTCATGATGAGTAGTTAAAAGGTTTACCATATGTTCATTTTAGATCTGTATGACAGTCATGATTTTCCTTTTGTTCAACACTAGCCTTTGCATAGTTTTCTGTAGAATGGAGAAATAATGGTGACGACCCCAAGAGGTTGTTTTGATGATCAAATGTGAGGTCCACCTGCACCTGACCTTCTCTGCTTCCTCAAGACACAGTCACAAGGTCTCTGTTGAGTCCTAAGTGAGCTCATGCTGCTCCTTGGCTCTGACCTGCAGTGGCTCCCAGCTCTCCAGTCCTGTGGACTCATGGGCAACCCTTTTGGGGACCCCTCCCCTGTGCGGGGACTTTGCTGCCTTTCCCTGTTTCTATTAGATGCTGCATTCTGGGCGGGGAGTTTTCCTATGGACTCCTGTGACCATGTCACCATAGTTGTCCTTGTGTCCCACACTTTCCTCCTTCTCTCTAGTGGCTCAGGTCTCCTTGTGTTCTGCAAACACACAAGGTTGCTCCTGCTCAGGACTTTGGCACACGTGGCTCTGCTACTTGGATTACTCGTCCCCCAGTCATCCACAGGGTTGACCTCTTCCTTCCTTCAGCTCCTTACTCAGATGTCCCTTCCCCAGGAGGCCCCTCCTAGCTGCCTCTGTAGATATTCAACACACCCACCTCCCCAGCGACACTTCCTATCTCCGCTCCTGCGTCGTCTTCCTTAGCACTTACCACTTCCTGACGATCCGGACATTGTCCTGATTTACTGCATGTATTGTTGTGTCCCGGCTAGCACGTGAGCCCACGAGGGTGGGGATTTGTTTTCTGTTCTGTTCACTACCATACCTTTAGTGTCTAGATCAGTGCCCGGGACATAGCAGTCCTTCAATAAGTGAATATGAAATAATTCACATCAAGTGCTTAACCCAATGCTTGGCACACTGAAATGACCCCCAAAGTCATCTGTAATGGGAACAATAAAAAAAGAAGGTGAAGGTGACGGGGGAGTAGGCTGGGGAGGAAGTGGATTCCCTAAGAATGAGGAAGGGAGCGAGGCAGAAGTACAGTCAGAAAACCTCAGAGATGAAAGTCACCAAGGGGAAGTCCAGAGAGACCTGCCATTGTCCCTATCAGGGATATGTCATTAACTCAGGTCCACTAGGTCCCTTAGTATTTAGTGGACACACCCCATCTCTCACCCAGTCTTCCAATGAAAGTCAAAACCATCAATTCCCCAGAGCTGGGGTGGTTGGGGTGGGGTACAGGGAGGATGTCGGGGTGAAAAGATCAGAGAGATGATTTGAGTCCTCTTCATATCTTTTTCTGCCACGCTTGAACAATTGAGGGAAATTGTCACAAATAAATGGAGATTATTTTCCACTGAAATGCTTGATTGCGAGAGTGAACGATAATTTTGCCTTGGTTAAGAGCTGTTGCTGGGAAGGTCAATCAACACAGGCGTGGGCGGCGGGTCCCTGTGACAGCCTTCCAAGGCGCCCGATCTCCGGGAGGCACCATGCCGCTTGCATATGCGATGCTTTGAAAACCTCAGGCCCATTAATGAACTGCCCACTTTAGAGAACCACGTTCAATTTTTCCTGATTCAGATTAGAACCACAGACTGAATTTTGCTTCTGAAATAGTTTGGAAACAAGTGTAATTTTTTTTAAAGTCTCCCTTTCAATTAATTCCTCTGCTAATTAGTTTTAGCTTTAATTGATTTGGGGACCCATTTTGAGGCACTTAACACTGGCAGGCAGCCTCTTCCTTTCCATCTCCTTCAGCGAACTCATCCAATTAAAAACATATTACAACGTTTTCATGGGAAGAAATTGGGCGCCATTTTGTTTTTTAAAAGCCCTGTACCTTAACCATGGTGGTTGTGATCCGTGAGGAACAGTTGCTGGTTTGTTCCATCCAAGCTGTCCTTTGGTGATGATACCTCTAGAACCGGAACCCCATCTTTCTAGCTCCATCTATCATAACTTTTATTCTCCCAATGATGCCAATGGGTCATGTTCCAAGATCGCACTCTACCTCTCACGGGCATTTCAACTTCCAGAGGAGGAGTACTAACTCATTAGTCACCCATGCATTGCATCTTGCAACAAATATTTACTGAAGGACACAGTGAGTGTCATCTAGCCCCGCCTTTTCCGAGACATCGAATGCTGCCTGCTGAGCACGTGAAATGAGGCGAGTCCACACTGACATGTGTGTAATCATATAATACACATCGGATCTTGAAGGCAAAAAGCATATTTTGGAAAAAGAACATAAAACATCTTGTGATACTAGTTGAAATGCTCCTAATTTGACTACTGTTATAATTTGGATCTGGAATGTCCCCCAAAGGCTCCTGTGTTGAACACTTGGTCCCCAGTGGGTGGCGCTATTGGATGGTGGTGGGAACTTCAGGAGGTAGGGCTTAGTTGGAGGAAATAGGTGACTGGGGGCAGGACCTTGAAGCTTGAAGGGTGTATTGGGACCCCAGTCCCTTCTTCTGTCTCTCTCCTTCTCCTTCCTGGCCACCATGAGGTCTGCAGCTGTGCACTACCACACCCACCCCACCATGCTGTTCTGCCTCACTGTGAGCCCAGAATCAATGGAGCCAAGTGACCACGGACTGAAACCTCTGAAACTGTGATCCAAAATAGATCTTTCCTCCTTTAAGTTGATGTTGTCAGGTATTTTGTCACAGCGACAGAAAGCTGACAACACAACTATGTTGCATTAAACAAAATATGCCATTAAAATTAATTTCAATTTTTTTTATATGTGTGTGTGTATGTGTGTGTGTGTTGTTGGGGATTGAACCTGGGAGCATTCTACCTCCGAGCTATACCCGCAGCCCTATTTTACTTTTTATTTGAAAATAGGGTCTCTGTAAATTGTTAAGTTGCAGAGGTGAGCCTCAAACCTACCATCCTCCTGTCTCAGCCTCCCAAGTACTGGGATTATAGGCGTGTACCACCATACCCAGCTTTGTTTTTTTTTTTTTTACTTTTTAATGTTGCTACTGGACAATTTTAGGTTATATTTCTATCAAACAGCTCAAGTCTAGGTAGTAGGACACGGCAGAAAACAAACAAAAATCCTCAGTTGTATGCAATTTCTGTTCTAATGGAGAGAATATGGACCTTAAAATGAAGAATTAAAATGTATAACATGTCAGATTGTGAGAAATCCTGTGGGGAAAACACAGGAAGGAAGGTAGAGAGCAGGAAAGGAGATGCATGTAATTAGGTAGGGAGGTCAGGCAAGCCTCATCAAAAATGAGACACTTTGGGGAGAAGAGCCCAATTCGGGAGAAAATGAATGTTTACAGGGTCCCTTCTAGTCAGGAATCCTATGCTGACAAAATTTCTACTATGTTAAGGAGGAAAGGATTGTTGTTTAGCTCCTGTAGGTGAGTCTGTGGTAGAGGGAGCTTCCGGAACTCTCTCACACAAGCCCAGTCTTTCCATCCCTCTTCTAAATCCTCATTATCTCCGGTGGACAGACACAAGGCCAGCAGTCCTCAAACTTGGCAGCATCAGCATCTCCTGGAGTTTTTTTTTCCAAACCTGATGGGTGGACCCAGTCCCAAAGCTTCTGATTTTGCAGATCTGCGATGCACCCAAAAAACCACATTTCTGGTAAGTGCTCAGGTGATACTGATGCTGCTGGTGCAAGGACCACCCTGTAAGCACCCTCATGTTGGATGACACCTAAATATTTAAAGTTAACAAGCAAAGGAATCAGTATACTATTTGGAAACATGGAGAGAGAGTGTGAACACCATAGATAGGTAGCTCCAAATGACGGGGATGGTTCTGATAATTGCATCGCTGGGCAATTTCCTCATCCTGAGAACCTTGCAGAATGTTCTACACAAACTAACACAGCCATAGCATCACTGGGCCATACAATCTCATGGAACTGCCATCATGTATACCGTCCCTCATTGAACTGTCTTTATGCAACAGGTGGCTGTCACTAAGAGAGCAAAAGAGGTTATCTCAGGGAAGTTGAGATCCGGAGTGGGGGAGAGGGACAGGAGATGCCCATGTTTGTTATGAACCTTGTGCTATTTGGCACTTAAAAACTCCATGTGTGTGAACATAATCCTAGCCAGACTCTGTAATGCACACCTGTAATCCCGGCTACTAGGGAGGCTGAGACAGGAGGATCGCAGGTTGGAGGCCAACCTCAGCAACTTAGCAAGACCCTGTTTCAAAATAAAAATTAAAAGGGCTGGAAGTGTAGCTCAGTAGTAGAACACTCCTGGTTTAATCACCAGAACTACAAAAT